>VOQJ01021118.1:19282-33432 GCA_015052665.1 Apistogramma diplotaenia | reverse complement strand
ACGGGTTATGACGATTGATTGGCATATGTACCAGTGGCAGTAATATTCAGGGGGCCGGATGGAAAGCTCTGGTGGGCCGGATGTGGCCCGCGGGCCGCCAGTTGACGTTCCCTGACTTAGAGTCTCAAAAAAGGAAGAAATTGAAAATTATAGTTTTACCCTTCTTTACAGCTTGTTGTGACTTTTCTCAGCATTTGTCAGCAGGCAGGTGGTTCTGACAACATTGTCAAGACAGAAGTGTCCGTCACCCACACCTCCAGAATAATGACTACCAGCAGTTGACTGACATAAAGTGACATTCCTAATTATTTCCAAGACACTTATGCCAACTGGGAGTGGAGCTGTTAAAGAAAAATATACAGTAATGTTAAGGTAACAGAATTCAATGCTAAATCACAGGGAACTATTTTTAGTTTGTGAACAAAATGTCTTGTGATACTAGTCTCCCTTCTGATAGCGCTGTCCTCCATCTTGTAGCAGGTGAAACCTAAAGTAAGGAGAAGAGATGGAATGTCTTGACATTCCAATCAACAGAGAGGAAATCTTTGCATCTGCACATTTTTATCAACCCATCCCAGATATATTATAGTCATTTTATACGATGAGGCAGTAAAATCTTACTTATTACAACATTACAGTAATGTGGAACCATTATTTACTGCGCTCATTATTTTAGCCTGATTCACTTTCGAAGGAGCTCCTAACGTACTATTTTTTGACTAAAATATGTATCCAAAATTATATTTGAAATTTTAAAAAGATGCAAAACATGTACAAAATATACATGTATGGTTCAGGTAGTATAAAAGCCAATCAATTGCTTTAAATATATATCTGACAATGCCAAACAGCTATTGACTCATCATTGGATGATTGAAGTCTGAAGAAATATGACATATTGGCAATTTAACAATTTATTCATGTAACAAACTGGGGCCTCAGCAGCGTGTGGAAGAACCAAACACAGCCACAACAGCCTGGCACCTCCTCCTCATGCTGGACACCAGCTTGGTCTCACACTGCTGTGGGACAGCATCCCATTCTTCTTCTTCCTCCCATTTGTCACAAGTCAGTCAGTGTGGTCGTGTTGGTCACTCTGGCACAAACAGCACATCCAAGCCAGTCCTTCAAGTGTTCAGTGGGGTTGAGGTCATGATTGCAAGCAGGGCGATCCACCCTCTCCACTCCCAAAATCTGGAGGTAGACTGATAAACCTGTTCTTTGGGGGCGAGCGTTGTCATCTCGGAGGATAGAGTTCAGTCGCAGACTGTGGAGATCTGGGATTGCCGCTGGTTACAGAATCTCATCTCGTCTTTTTAAATTAATTGCATGTAAAGGACAAGTCCAATAAATATCTATGTGTGTAAACACTACTTTGTAAATTTAATATTTTCACATTTAAATGGTAATTAAGAACATAGTTACATACAACGCTGTCCCATCTGGGAACTTTTTTATCCACTGCATGTGAAATGGACCAGATTTACATCTTCAATTCATACCAGTTCATACCATTTCACTTCTATTAACCCCCCTCTCCCCCCTGTGCTTTTCAGAACAGAAAACAGAGCCATGCTCACAGTTCTCTAAATCTAGATCAGTACAAAATGTAAACAGATTTTCTTCACTTTGATTCCACATACAGTATACTGTCTGCTTGATGGTTTGAGGTTTCCAGTGCAGTAGTTGTACTAAACGTAAACTGCTGTAATGGTAGTGACGAATTTTATTTATTTTCAGTGTTATTACTGGAACATTAATAAATAACTATAATTGATCTACAGTGAAGATGTGTCAAGGGTCAAAAGCCAGAAAGGGTTTAAAACATTAAACTATTGTATACTGGTTACATTTGGTTTTTACTGTGACTTTAGTTACATTGTTCAATGAAAAGTGAGAAAGTGCTGTTATTTTATGTTATAGTAATGCCCGGCACATGCCATGGTTCAGGGCACTTCTTCAGACACATCTGCTTGCTGACCTTCAAACCCCTGCCTAAACCCAAACAGCTATTCACAGCTAATCTGTCAACATGCGCATTTCTGTCAACATGTCCACTTCTGTTGACGCACCTTCCAGTTTCTGTCAAAATGCCCATGTTTCAGAGCTCCACAAAGCTGTTCCTATACACTGAAGAAAACATGCATGAGCGGTGCTCCGAGGTCCCTTTACAAAAAAAAAACCAAAGGTACACACTACACATTTTCAGTCCCTTTAGATAAACAATGGCAAAACATAAATCATCAGTGGGTGCCGAAAATGTGATTTTTGTTATATTTGTTTCATTTCTTTTCTTGCCAGGATGATACATAGCCAAAGTTAATGGCCACATGTCATGCTAAACAACAACCACTGCCCTCTTTTTCTGTTTTTGGCATGGCTACTTGTTTCATTGGTGCACCTCCACAAATAGTTTAAAGATGACTGAGAACGTTTCCCTTCTCAGTTGCAATTATTTCCATTCCCCTTTCTCGCCAGCAACCTAAATCCATCCTTGGGTACTCCCAAGAATGCAGCTAAGCCATCATTGGCCGTGATCTTGATGAGATGGAGACTCTGGGTCTTTAACAGAACCAGGCTCAATGTTTGGCACCCCAAGGCCATCCATTTGGTTGGACACGAAATCGTGCTTCTGATGAAGTCCTTTGTAAGTCTTTAGAAGGTTACTGAGTTTGCAAATTCACTTCAGATATATTCTGACTAATTTATATTCCTCATCTAAGCATAATTTGGTCTTGTACTTTTCACATTTTCTTTAAGGATATTCAGTATATTAGAATGAATCATGTTGAAATTAAATAAAGGAGTTCTTCCTCCTGGAAAGGCATTTTGGAGGGAAATTAACTGCATCATCTTCCATTTTGCTTCTTACTTTTAAACTGACATTCTGCACTTTGACAGTAAACAAACATTTAAAATTTGCACTGAGGAAGGGCATAGACCTTGTGAGATACTATAATTAACACTGTATGGACTTGGCCTTCCTTTGATTTTTTGGGATCACAAGAAAAATAAATAGAAATACTGGGGCCTGTTGAGGTCCCTGTTTGCATGCACTTCACAGGGGCTGAGGCTGAAACATTAATTCTCACACTTTCTGCACTCACTTCTTACAAGGATGGATAGTCATATTCCACGGATTACCCACAAAGACAAAAGCCAGTTTATTGCAAAAAATTATGCTAACCTTGCTTACAATCAATTTTACTATTGTTTAAGTTTATGATGACTTGTTTTGTTTTCTTATTTTCACATTTCAATATAACCTCATTTTGTTACTGCTTAGAATTTTGATGTGTATGGAAACTTGTTTCCACCATCAAAAATAAAAACCACCGAACATAACTCAAAATTTCAAGTCATTAACATAAAATGTTAAAATTTTTGTTTTGTTTTTTGTGGCGGAGACAAGCTTCCATAGATGAGCCTTTTTGCTCAAGAGTTACTTCTGCATAAGTGCTGCACTATGCAGCCATGAATATTATTCAGCTCTTTTCAATGCATTATTTTATGTGTGTCATTAAAAATTTAGTTTAGCATAATTTTAAGAGAAATCTGTATAATTATAAGTATTATTATGAGCTCTAATATATAATTAATGGACTGAATTGACATGTGTATGAATGTGATGCTTGTCTAGTCCAAGCCTTTGATGGTCTCCACTTGGCTAAAGTTCTGGTGAATATTCAAAGTGTGTTTATTCTACATGAAAATGTAGCAAATGTATGTAATTTTCTGTCACCCTCATCAGTAAATCTGGATGAAATACAGTGAAAAATAATTGCCACCCTTAAATAATAGGAAATAGATGCAACAATCTTTTTAAAACAGTCATTTAAGATGTTAAGTGATCTTGGGAGAAATCACCTGTCAGCAGTTGACTCTACACAACAGACTTCTGTATCTGTTACAGAAGTTATCAGTGAAGGACAGAACCTGTGCAGCTTTAACACAAACTTCAAGCTTAAGTTTATGGATGTGCACTTCGGAAACTATTGAATCTCTCTTCAGTGGACGAAGAGGACAAAGGGACACCTACTCAACCCCCACAGTGCACTGAGATCACTTCCACTTCAGCGACTGTCGCGTGCCTGCCCTCACTGGATGAATCTATATTTCTGTGTCAGTACTGGCATACTGATTTCACTGTCTCTTAGACATTCAGCTCATCCAGCCAAAGGACACTTTGGTCCTGCATCTTACATGTTCCTCAGTTTTGATTTGGGGTAGAGCTCAAACGTCTGAGGTACAGCTGTGACACTGTAATTATTTCACATTCAAGAATCCACTGAAGAGACCACAGTGAGACTGCTGTACATCAGGCCATCAGGACTGTCTTCTGACCACTCTGGAATAGCTGCTGCTGTGTTATTTGGACTACTGAACACTTTGTACCTCAGAGTACTCTCCTTGGTTTAAGGATATTTTTGAGGGACTTATTTCTGGTCTTGAAGCTAGAAGGCAATACATATGTAAAGAAAGCACTGAGTGGGATGAGTTTATTACTTTGTTTTCTGACATTTTACTTGTTACCCTTCATTTTTAGTATTTGGTAGCATTTGGATCATTTACTTAAGTATGGAAATATAATTAAGTACCTAGCGTAATAGCACTCATGTCTTCAGTACACAATTTCTATGAGTAATTTTTAGAAATTGAGTTGCAGTTACAGTTGAAAATCTATTAGACATGATGAAACCACTTTAACAGACTACTGTCACAGTAAATTACAAAAATCCGTGTCAGCATGATTTTTATACCATCTTATGTGAATGAAATTATTTTATTTCATTAGTGAAAATTAAGTGGATGAAAAAGGACAACTTACGTTAGCTGACCATGTTGCATTAGTGTGGAACCAGTGTACATATTAATATCGAGTAAATTCAAAGGACTATTTTCCACACTCTTTAAAGAAATAGAACAAGGAGCTGTATTGCACTTCAAGCTTCGAACTATTCTACATTATGTTACAATATAATCCATAACAAAATTTGGCCACAAGAGAGGGAAACGAGGCTCCGGTTGGTCATTGTGATCCAGAACCTGTTTAATGCAATCATATTTAATAGGTTACAGAGTATCAGAAACCAACTGTGGGCCATTTGACAGATGGCGTACGCATAATGACCCACAATAACCACGATCATCATGTCTTGTAGGGTGCCTTATAGTCAACAGGACTACGCAGCCAAACCACGGACAGTCCAAAACAAATATGAAAGCCCAGGGCCACCTCATCCAGGTTGGATGTTAAATGAACCACTGTCTAATACATAGTCGACTGTCCTCTGCAGTCACAGTCCAGACAATCACAGCCTCTGCATGTGTCCCTAAATGGACAAGCCTCCGGGACCTTCCTAGCAACCCGTGGCTGCCAATCTGGCTGCTAACCAGGCTGCAATTTGGAGATGCGCTACAAGCAGTATAAAGCATTGTACCAAAAAAACAACTGACTGTTGTTAACCTGCAACTGTACTGTAAATGCAGGCAGCTTAGTGTCTAAACCTGTAACATCATGAGATAACTTGTAACCAAAATGATATTTCAAATTTTGACCAAAAATTTGTTTTGTATTTCTGAAGATAAAGAGCTCCTTTATACATAAAAGCAAAAAATGGGGGAATGTGTGCCAGGGTCCATAACTACCTATAGATATGAAATGCTCCATCTCCTTCCACCTTATCTGGAGCGAGTTAGTAGGCTGTTGTTATATCACATGCTTGTTTTGAGGTATGTGATCAGCATTATGAGTGGCACAGTGTCAGTTAAGGGGAAATCCCCCCTGCTGGACACGCAGGAGGAGTGCTCGTCTTCCAGCAAACACTTTCAGTGTCAAAGACTTTTCTGTGTGGAGCTCAGAAAGCTTAAATTCAAATGAAAAACAGATTTTTAAAGAATGGCATGTAAAACAAATTGTGTTAAAAATCTTTTTAAATCCTTCATTAACATATTTTTCAAAGTTACATTTAAAAACAGAAGTTGGGAGCAATAAGAACAGTTAAAAATGCTTCCACTGCCCCATGCACCTGCTTTCTGTCAACAGTACTACATTATTGAAGCAAGTACTACATAAAGTGTGACCGGTTGGCATCCATATGATTCAGATCAGTATGCAAGCCAAACCAGTAAAGCACATCATCTGGCTCATCAAATCACACTCCAAGTATCCAGATCCACTGCCAAATCTATCCTGGCGTAATCAGAGGGTAGAAATTGTAGTAAGACAAGTGAGGCCACCATTGTGCTAACTATGCTTAGAGCTTTCATGTGACACCAACACAAACAGTAGATACTGAATGGGATGCTGTCACTGCTACTGTAATAGAATTGGTTATTGTGGGTGGCTACAGAGGAAGCTATAATATATTGTTAAGTACAAGCTCTGGTAATTTAAAAATAAAGGATGCTATAATTATAACTGTGACTTTGTGTTCACTTCATTAAGTTCAATGCATTTCTCTTTGAAATAAGAAAAAAAAGGGGTCAGGATAACTCATATTACATTGTGAGACTTTCATTGCACTTCGGTTTAACTAAATGTTTTTTTATAATATGTAAGAAAGGTATAATGTGAAGGGAGGTCAGTTCCATTTCAGTCACAGGTCTCCAGCAGCCGTTGATGTCTCATTGCTGATGCTGACCATCATTAGATCAAAACATAAATACATTTGCTCTCATTCGATTAAAGACTGCATCATTCAGAAATACAATCAATGACATTACAATATTCCTACTGGTAATTGATTAAAATGATTAAAATCATTATTTCTGCACTGTTTTATTGTACGTCTGAGCAGGTATGTTTTTAACCCAGAGTTTAAGTCAATATCCTAATACTAACCCCTAACCCTATGATGTCAGAATGTCATTTTTGTTGTTTGTTTAGACATACATGATAAACTACCTGCATATTTTCCAAAATCAAAAGCTTTCTCCAAAGCATAGGGTCAGGCTTAAACTCATAGGGTTGTAGGTTCATAGGTTTAATAACATGAAAAGAAAGTTTTCACAAGACTCTTTGCAGTCCTGTGAAAAGCTAAGTACACACCACACACTCCATAGGGATTCAAAGGGAAACTACCAGCTGGGTGCTGCTAATCAAATGTACTGTATTCAATCAACTGATCCTCAGCAGGTTTGACCATCTCTATAAAAGCAGACATTTTGGCGGCTTGGTGAGCTGGAGCATTCAGGTGTGTGTTAACATAATGCCACACTTGCTCCTCCAGTGCAATGCTCAGTGAAACCCCAGAGAAGCCTCAGTTAGTATGTTAAATGCATGCTAAAGTTCATTACAGTACATTTACAAAAAGACTGAACAAGTATGGCTTGTTTCAAAGGGTTGCTAGGAGAAAGCCTCTTCTCTCTGAAAAGAACATGGTAGCACAGCTTAGGTTTGTAAACTTGCTTCTGAATAAACCACAAAACTGCCTTTTCATTGAATTCAAAATCCAAATGTAAAAAATGATGCAGCAGGTTAGTCCATTGTGCTGAAATTTCATTGCAGCAACTCAGAATGGTACTCAGTAGTTTGTTTGGCCCTCACTTACATGCATGCCTGACCACACCAGGGCAGGCTCCTAATGAGATGATGGATGATGTCCTGCAGAATCTCCTCCTAGATCTGGAGCAGGGCATCGCTGAGCTCCTGGACAGTCTGAAATACAGCCTGGTGGCTTTGGATGGACTGACACATGATGTCCCAGAGATGTTCTATTGGATTTAGATCAAGTGAGCATGGGGGCAAATCAGTGGTATCAGTTCCTTCATCCTTTAAAGAGGTCTGTGAATCCTTCCACAGAGATCCCTCCCCAGACCATCTCTGTTATTCTATGGCAAATGCCAGCCGGGCTCCATGGTGCTAGGCAGTGGCCTAGTAGAGAACATCAGATCCTCAGGCCACCCTCGTGAAGTACGTTTCTGAATGTTTTGTCAGAGATATTCACATCAGTGTGGAAAGTCATTTTGTAGCTCTGGCAGAGCTCATCCTGTTCCGCCTTAAACAAAGGAGTAGACACCAGTCCTGCTGCTTCTATATCACTGCCCAGCTCTCCAAGAGTAACTGCCTGTCTCCTGGAATCTCCTCCATGCTCTTGAGACTTTCCTGGCACACACAGCAAGCCTTCTGGAATAGCACGTATTGACGTGCCATCTTGGAGGTCCAAATATCACAACAAAAGATGGGGAGGGAAAACATGTCAGTGGCCTCCACCTGTAAAACCATTGCTGTTTGGGGGTTGTCTCATTGTTGCCCTTCTTGTGCACCTGAAACTGATTAACTGATCAGATCAATATCCCAGAAGTTTAACTGACTTGATGATCTACTCTGATTAAACACACACGTGCGTGCACACACACACACACACACACACACATACTGTATATAAACAATCGTATTACAGTTGCAGCGAGGAGCATCCAAATACAGCCAGAACTGACCGTGTTGCCCACGAGAAATCTCTGCTGGTGCAACTTGAGTTAAAATGCCATCTTGAAGTTTCTTTAAGAGCACTTCATTTGCTGGCTTATAAGACATTCCCAGAAGCAGCATCAGTTTAGACATATAAATGTGCTATTTCTGGAGCATGTTTTACTTAATATCCAACATTCCTATTCATTTGTAACAATTTTCCTTCTGGCAACTACTTCTCTGCATTCCTGTAGACTTTAGTGTGGCCCTAGTGTTCCAAATCATAACAGGAACAGCTGCAGAGCCCACACTGGGGGAAAGAAGGTGTGTGCATGTGTCTCTGTGTCCGTGCGCATTTGTGTGTTTGTGTGGTGTAGTTTCACCTAAGGGACTTGAGCTATCTCAAAGCAGCTGTGCTACTCTTTCAGAGAGGTGGCCTCACATAGATGGGAACAAATTAATCAGGTATAAGTAGCACATATTAGTTTGATGTGACAGTTCACCACAGTCTGAAAAGTATTTTTTTTAAAAGGAAGACAGATTTTTCATTACCATAAATCTCATTCTAAATGCATAAAAGATTAAAATCATGTAAAGTAAAAATTCATATAGCAGGCATCAGACTCAATCATCTATCAAATGATTTATGCCGTAATTAAGCGCACACTGCACAGACCTATGCTTTAATCACAGTCAGTATTACAAATAAGCACATGACTGACTGACTTGTTTTCTCTCCCTCTCTCTGTCTGAGATGGTCAGTGCTGAATTAAGTGCACTTGAAGCCTGATTATGCATTCTTCCGTAATGCAGCCTTCAGTGGCCACTAATTTAGAAACAGAATCTTCCCCAGGGCTTCTTTCTGCTTTGCTTGGTATATAGAGATTCACATATAGATGATTCACCTCTTATTCCCAAAGCATGGGGAACTGTGAAGTCATGGGCAGGTCCTACTGGGTCGGAGTTTGGGCCTCCATATTTCCCCTGGCAGGCCGTGCTTTCACACTAAACCAATCCAGAAAAGTAGCGGCCATTACTGCAGGCAATGCGAGGCCTTCTCTTGTGGTGTCAAACCAAATGTAAACTAATCTGTCAACCTAAATGTGCACAGCTCAGTATTCTGCATGTCCAAGAGGCCCGAGGGGAGAAACTCATATACTGTACTGTATCAAGTGAAGACAAGACCAGAGCAAACTGCAGGGCCTGGAAAGCAAATGCATGTGCAGTTTTGCGTGTGAGAGCAAAGACATTGGGAGTTATGAAGTGCAGGTTGCAGTTCGATCACCTTTGTCAGCGATCTTATCCAGGCAAAGTTTACAACAATGCCATCATGCTGCAATCACGCGTCATATATTAAAATAGTGGCTTATTTGTCTTATTTTTTCAATGCATAACATATGACCAGCATCACCTGTCCCTTGAGTATCCTTTGGTTATTTATGTGTGCCGATCCAGTGTAGGTGTGTAAAATGTGCCACATTTGTGCCTTCTGATCTCATCTGACAGAGCTCAGAAAAAATGGTGGCGACAAAACAAGTGCTGATTTGTGCAGATGTGAACAGTCCTGAGGGAGCCCCATTGCGCACGCGCTTCATTGATTTCCCAACTGAGGGTAACTGTGGAACCAAAGGTCAGACCCTAACGCCCTTGCAAAGATATTCACCCTCTTAGGAGGATATGATGTACCCAGTGAGCAGACAACAAAGTTTAATATAAAAATGGAACACAATGTCAGTCCTCATGTTGACTGTGCTGCTGTTTCAGCAGCAAACAGCCTTCAGAATAGATGGCTACACTGAGCTAACCCCCGAAATCCGCTGGTTGATCCAGAAAAAGCGATGGTTAGTGAGCTGAACGCCACTGCATCATTCGACCCACATTATCAACCCAGAAGGGGCGTGCTGCTTTCTCAGTGCATGCTTATCATGTGATTAGCACTCACGCAAGGCCAAGGAATGGAAAAAGAAGAAAGATTTCATTTTAGTGGCACTTGGAATTCACTTGAGTTGTCATTATCAAAATATCAAGTGCTGTTCTTTGCACCTGGAGTTTAATATTACAGCATTTTCCATCATCGCTTGTCAAGGTGCATAAAGATCTAACAGTGTAATGTTTTCTTTTCTCCATTCAGCAATCCTTATTTAATTCCTGGATTACTGTGTAAGCAGATGTATATTACTTTTAAAAAGACCTGTACAATATAAAAGGTAATAAATTATGTAATATCAGAAAGTTTTATCATCATTTCTGCTTAGGCTCGTTTTTCTTAGACCAAAAAAACCCCATAAAAGTAAACTGCTGACAGGCCTTCCTGTTCTGCCACTATGAGTGCTCTTGTACAATCAGAACTTGAAAGACGAGATTGATTGATCACTCTACCTCCTTCTGCCCTGAAGTATTGATAGACTGCTCGTCACATCGTATCTCATTGTCAGTATTGATTGCGCTGTATTTCAGGGTGGGGTGGGGTGGGGGCTCTGACCTCAAAGACTGCTGTGGATTGCCTGCTTGTCAGTTTCTTCACATCAAGGGTCACACACAGCCTTCATCCAACCCAGTCATAGCTATATGACTTCTATTGTTCATGAAGAGCACTCTGACTGATTAGTACCTTAAGTCACTGTGCATGTGCAAAACTATCTGCTACAATGCAGATGTGGAAAAAAAAATACAGATGCTTTGACTAAATAAAAGATGTTGAATTAATTCAAAGTGATGGCAGCTGGATTTGTCAGCTTTTCTCAGAATTCCCCTGCTGTTTAATGTTTGAGTTATGGAATACACCTGTACTTAACATTTAACCACTACGCTGAAGGGGAGTGTTAGCTGGACCTGATTAATGGCTGCAAGAGTCTCGGTCATGATGGCCCATTGCTAGCTTAACTTTAACACTGTTCAAGTGGAAACCATGACACAGGAAATAAATGATTTGAGCATTTGTGCTAGCCTCACCTAGCCTAGCTGAGGCTAATTTTATTCCTACCTTTGATTTTCTTTATGTTGAATGTGTACTGGGACTTCATGCAATATGATATTTTTTGATGAGTTATAAGCAGACTCCAGCAACAAAGAGGCACTTAAATGTTTATTAGTACTTGCAAAAAATCACATCACAAATCTTTCAGCATTCTTATAGCGACATGTCAAAATCCACATGTAGGATAAGCAAAATATCACACGGGAAAACTGTTCCTTTGAATGACTTTTGTTCATAATTACAATTAGAAACATATATTACAGTACCCTAAAACCTGGAAAAACTGCTACTCTACCTTACTATATTAAAGCAGGCCAAAGCTACTGTAATGATGATTGCATCTCAGACTTGTAGCAGTTTCTTTCCACTACTGCTATAAAGGAAAACATAAGGAACAGGATGCATAAATTGCTCTTGTTTATATGAAAAATGGAGCAGAAGAACATACGGTATGTTGCTGCAATTAAACTCACAAATTAAATTATCTGTGAAATCCAAATAGACTCAGCTTGGCCGGCCTCAAGATACACTGTCAAAGATTCAATAAGACACAGAGCTGGTGGGAGGAAATACACCTTTAAAATAACATGCACACCCACACACACACATGCTAACACACACACATACACAAAAGCACAAAAAGTAAGTTTTTGTAGCAATGCCATCACCACTGGAAAGCATGTGTATTTCTTTGTAAATGGTATCATATTTGTAAGGAAAATGTATTTGTGGGTTGAGCAGCAGAGTTGAGTATACATGATGCGTCCATCAAAAACCTGCCAAATGTTCTCTGCCAACTGTTGCTGTTGACTCGTGTTTGGTGTCATGGGATGATTGAAGTCTGAAGAAACAGGACATATTGGCAATTTAACAATTTCTTCATTTAGCAAACTGGGGCCTCAATATCATGTGGAAGAACCAAACACAACAGCCCGGCACCTCCTCCTCACCTCCAGTGATAACAAGCCTGATAGTCCGCACCTGGTACCAGAGGCCCAAGGCAAGAGTCAGTAACAGAATAAGCTGTTTAGTATTAGCAGAGAAGATCTGGTGAGTTTTTGATGGGCACAGCCCACACACTCAATTCTGCTGCTCAACCCACAAATACATTTTCCTCACAAGTGTGGCAGCATTTAAGGGGGAATACACAGGCTCTCCAACTACAGACGATTTATTGCAAAAAAGCACTGTTATACAAATTTCCTTACTTTTGTGCTAAGTTTACACACACACACACACACGTACACACACACAAGCCTGCATGTCTATTCATATATGCCTGTGTGTTTACATGTGTCAGTCTGTGCTCAGCTGTTTCCATGTGTTTTGCATAATAAAATCAGCTTGAAATATTACAGGTTTGGACCATTTGTGCCTCCGTTCATGTTTGTGCTGGCATGCGTGGGACAGCTCTGGAAGTGTGACAGGCGAAGTCTCCACCTGGCCCCGCTGGGTCCACCTGCTCCCTGGCTGGCAGGTGACGCACAGGGGGGCTGACTGTTGCTATAGGGAACAGCCAGGCCAGTGAAAGGGTTTCTTTTAGGGGCAATCTGGAGGACTATGGGTGAGCACTTAGTGCCTCGGGGCTGGCATCTGCTGGCACTTGTGGACTGGCACAAAAGGAAACACATACTGTAATTAACTTCATTATCTCACCTGGCATTGTTAGTCTGGGTGCTGCTAGCATATTCTTAATGCTTTAATGGTGTGCAGGTTGTGTTAAATGTGCATCAGTCTTCTGTTTGCCTCCGAGGTATATTTCTGTCTCATGTTTGAGCGCCTCTTTGAGGAGCCCCTACCCCACCCCTTCATGTTGGCACCGTAATAGCTGATATAACTGTCTCCACTTCTCTCGATGTGTGTGTTTGTGCATCTAATGCCATAAGCACACAAGCTTCCACTGATAGCATATGTTTGTACTGCCTAGCCACGTGACAAGAAGGAATCCCATATGTGGAACTGAATGCATGCCCTGTTTTTTTTCAAAGAGACGGTGTGTTACAACAGTTGAAAATGCTTTGTTAATGAGGAGGCTAATGAGTGGGAAATCCCAACTGGAAAAAAATTTCTATGTACTGTATGTCTATAGTGCCTACATTTATAAAACATAAACAAATAAGCCAGGGTTATAATTCCATATATGTATATTTTTAAAATAGTATTACAGCTACTTTGCATATAGAAGCTGATTTCCAGCTATACTGAACATTTACTGTATTAAAAAAAGTATTGTGAACTTAACAGCGATAGATGTTTGCAACTGGTCAAATCATAAACAAAGCCAGTAGTACAGTGTGTGTTTCAAAAGAGGGTGCCACGCTGCACTTATTGATGGGAATGTGCCAGTGAATATGCATTTCTCAGCAAGACCCAGTGAAAGGGTTGGTGGGCTGGAGTTTGGGAGGGGGAATGGGGAAATCCCCATGAACTGAACAAAGCCCACAGAGATTTTCAGTCTCATGAAAGCAGGCCTCACACTGGTAGCAAGACAAATGGCATCCAAAGCGTGTCTCATGAGTGAGGCATGGGTTAGTACAGAATTACTCCACAACAGCACGCCCATTGGTTCAGAGAGGAAAAGACAGCTCAATCCGCTCCTGGGGGGAAGGGGCTGGTGAGAGGTGGACAGCATGGAGGATCCAAGGGAGGAAGCATGCGTGGAAAAATAAATAAATAAATCAGGACCTCCACTGAGTATCCAGTGAGGGAGCATGCTAAAACACAGACCAGAACAAATCTAATAATAAGATAAGAGCTACG
>VOQJ01021118.1:7544-19233 GCA_015052665.1 Apistogramma diplotaenia | reverse complement strand
GGGGAGGAAAAGGCTATATTAGACAATGAAGGCTTGCAATATAGTTGCCATGGAGATGAGCAAGTCTCCCAAGCCTCGTCATTTCTCTGACTCCTCCCGTGAACGCCAAGATAAAAATAGACATGGGCAGAGAACAAAGAGCTATTTAAAAAAAAAAAGAAGAAGAAGAGGGAAAAGAAGACAAGAGGAGTGAAGAAGAAAGGATGTGGAAAAAAGTGGAACGTGCATAGAAGGGCATCCGTGTTTCTGCTACCTGTGTACGCCTTTGATTGTTGAATGGAAACGGAGCCACCACACGACCATGCTTTCAATGGTGGCGTGGAGTTAGTAAAAGATATAGCCTGCTTGTCTAGGCAAGAAATTCCCATCATTCCCATATGACATCATGAAAGAAGTGTATTCCTATTCCTATTCTTATTCTGTACAGTATGTCTGCATTTATGTGCGTGTATTAGATCTGGCATGCTGTAACAGATTCCATACCACAAACTTGACAGCTTCTGAGTGGAGATGTGCAACATTAAAGACCTCATGCATATTCAATACGACTGGTTTTGGAGTGCACTGTTGACTCTGTTTTCCCACAATGCAATGCACAAAGAAGAAAGAAAGAAAGATTGTCAGCGATGGTAAAACAAAGATGCTAAATCGAAACAGTCAAGTTTGTGTTTTTGTTTATTTTTAGTGTGGATTTTTCCATGCTCTCCTCGTGGATTGTTTTGCTTTCTATTGGTATACTTACTGCATGTTTTTGTGTCATGCATTTGATTTTTCTAAAGCTGCTCTTTTCTGGGACACTGAAATATAAAGTGTGGCACATGACTGTAAAATTGACATCATAAGTCCTCCTTTGGTCCAAAGGTTGCAATTTTGTATGTGCAAATTTTTGTGTAACTAGTTGGCCATAAAAAAAACAACAAACCTGAACTGAAAGTAGGTTTAGTCTGTCGACTCAGGGGAGAGGACAGGCCCAGAGAGAGACCCAGAGAGTGGCAGCTGGCCGTGGCTAACAGGACAACTGCTAATGGGACACTCCATCTGCTGCTCCTGTTTTCCTGCCCACCGCCCATCCTTGTTCCAACCTCTGGGCTTCTAGAAAATGTCCTAAGCTCCCCGGCTAACTGGCATCTCATCATATCATGACATGATTTGCCATCCACATTGACCCTCCAACTTCTGTAGAGCGTGAACGATATCCTTTTTGTAGTTTGTGTACAAGCTGGTTGTCTGCCTCATATGGATCTTTGAAAAAAGGAAAAAAAGTCTTGAGATATCTTGAATTTTCATCATATTTATGAATAAATACCTATCCTTTAGTACCTATGCAGGTTTTCCACCTTAGATATGGTGCACACTGCACAACAATATCCTATTCATTTGATGCTCAAACTGACAAGTACATTAAGAAGCGTCTGTGGCGATGACATGAGTATTCCATTAGGAAGTAAGGAGCATCGTCCCCCCTTGGACCTCTCTAATTTCCAAAGTGCAACGCATCACTCTCCTCCACAGCATATATAATAGCCTCTTTTCTCTTGGTCTGGATTTATAGCTGCCATCAGTCAGTTGTCTGCATGCCAGACACCAGAGTTATGATGATTACGTTGATGCGAGCGCCCCTGCACTTCCTCATTCCTTCATCCTCTTGCCTGAATGAGCAACACATGGATCAAACCTGCCTTTGCAGCACCATCTGGTGACCACTGTTGAGATTTGAGGAGACTTCTCGCAGATGAATGAGAGCGAGAGAAAAAAAAGAGAAAGAGATTCAACTGCCACTCATTTTGTGTGTAATACCACTCTGGTCCTCTGGATGGTGTCTTAAACCTGTATCCTTTCCATTCCCTGCAGGAGTTCAGGGATTTCATGACACGCACACAGAAAACCAACATAAGAATTCACATAGAGACGTTCTTTTTAAAGCTGTCGCTGTTTGCTGCGCAGAAATGATCTCCTCTCTGTTTTTATGTCACCTCCACCTATAGATCTGATTAAAGCTGTAAAATGCCCGAGACTGAGAGACCAATGTGAATGTCACGATGTGTTAACTGCCTTTTTAACTTCAGTTTTAAAATATCAAAAGCAAGGTTAGTTTATATATACAATATAATAATCCATGTTTTCTTCTTAAAATGTTGATTTGAAGAATAAATCTTTGCATGAGTGCTATGATGACAGCAACAGCTCTGATGTGGGCTACTGGAATTGGAAACACAAAGATTTCGTTTTGTTTGCTTAAAAGATCCGCTTGCAATTAAATCAAGTATTCTCAGGACGGAGCAAGTAGAGGCTATGATCAGCGTGCAAGTTTAATGTTGGCCCACAGAGCTCTTCCTGAGAAAACAGCATTCAGACACAGTAGGGAATGGCTCATTATCAGCACATCCATTACATGTGTTTGTATGCTGTTTGTATTTTAAGCCGAGCAAAGAATTAGCTATTTTTATCCAAAGTCGTGTGTGGTTGCTGAAGGAAAACAATAAAATAAATTTTTAGAAGGTGTCACTCTGAGATTATTTGTGTGATGTTTGGAGCAGTCTCATTGTCACACCAATTAAAGAGTGTACTTAATGAAGTGTTGCAGCAACGGGGTTATTATTAGATTACACAAAGGCAGGTGTACCACTTTGGTAACCTATTAACCCACAGCATGCACGCTCTGATTCTCAGTGTGTGAAGGTTTCGCCTGATTCCTTCACGACATCAGACTCACAGGATTCTCTTATAACAGTGACACCTACTTATGTTTATTTACAGCAAGACAAAATTAGCTTAGCTTGACACTCATCAGTAACAATAGGCAGGAAAAAAAAAAACCTTAAAAATTAAAAAGAACTCTTTTGTTAGGAAAAGAAAAAAATGTTGATTGCATTCTTAAGGGACGGACAAAAAAAGGCCATGCTGAAGGCCATGTCTTCATTGATAGATGAAAGACAATTCATTTAAATTAGATATTGATTTGAGTTCATTTGCACAAATTGTTTAAGAGGAATGAGGTAAACTAATAACACGGTGAAACTTTATGTAGGTTGTGCTGATCTGGACGCTAGTAGCTTAGCTTGTGTTTTGCTGTGGCTCGGTCAGCCTGTGCTCATTGGCAGCACATCCAAAGCATTGTAATGCACTGGGTACCCCTTTTAGCATCACTTTCATTGTGCAACATGATAAGAAGACAGACCCCATGTGACCAGATGCAATCGCTGTTCCAGGACTCACAACTTTGCTAATCGAGGAAACATTGGAGAAGCCTGCTGCAGAAGAGGTTTGCCTTTAAATGTGTGTGCGTGTGTGTATTATCTGTGTTAATTTGACAGAGTAATGAGGCCACGAAAATGTTTGTCACACACTGAAAAGGTATGAATATGGCTGTAATCCCTAAACAGTTTATGCAATATTTTTTTAAATGCCTTTGCTGTGCTTAAATAAAAAACTATGGTTCAGCAGAGAGGGGAAATACACTAGTATTTTGAATTTTGCAGTACAACATTAAATAAATCATTCCTGAACTATACAGTATATACAGTCAGGTAAATACAGAGGGTTTACAACAGGGTTTATATACAGTAGTATTTTATATGCTATGTTTTTCTTTTCATACAAACCCAACAACAACAAATAACCCTCAGATCCAAATATTGGAATATTTTTCCAGAGATGATTTATCTGAGAGTAGCTCTCATACAAGATAATTTACACTAAGCAAAATGTTTAACAAGGGAGAAAATGAAACCTCTGCTTTCAATCTTAACTGTGATCCATGATTTTACCGAGTTGGCTTTGAGGGAAATAAAAATGATTTTAAAGCCATAAAACTCACAGTCATAGAAGAAGAGTGAGAGCAGCTGGCCTTTTATGGACTCTCATTCAAACTGTGCAACTTTAGATAGAAACACAAACAACAACATTACGTGTATGAGACTTCGATCTCAACAAGTGATCAAGGGAAAAAATAATGCTGCCACATGACCACTCACAGAATAACATTTCATGTTGGAGCAAATAAATACACCCCCACCACCCCATTTCACGCAACACATGCATCTCCCCCAGCTTACACTGCAAAAAGCCACAGTGCAGCTTCTGTCATCACTCTAATTTCCCTCAGGCCTTTTAGAGACGGGCACAATATCCAAAAATAGAGGAGATACATCTAAATACTTCCTTACATTTGGCAGTAATGTATGATAAAAGCCTGTTCTCTCTACCATTCGATATTATCAGGTTTAGCCTCAGTATGTCACACTGTTATGAGGGCAAGTCAAGTCAGAGTGCACTTTATGCATGCTGTCTTTAGGAAGGACACATGCTATTTAAAATCAGGTCATAAACCTGTCACTCTCTCTGCAGACCTGCTCTCGGTGGGCGGTGTCGTTATTTGTGGTGTTTTTTGCACCCTAGGACCAGGGTGGTCCTCCACAGTTTGTCCTGTTAGGCTGTATACGGCACTCCAATCAGCTAAAGGGGTACGTGATTTACATTCACATCAATTCTGCCCTCTTGTATCAGCGCTCAGACATGCTCAAGGTCACTTTGCACCCAAATCCAACAGATTGTCTGTCCAATCTCACTTATTAGAGTTTGCTTGTTAATATTTTCTGCTTTTTTGTTTGCCTCTTTGTCCCTGAAAAAGAGATGGGGTGCATATCAAATCTGGATACATCATCAGTACATTTTGGTAAACCACATTTACACATGGAAGAAATTTGACCACTTTTGCTTCTGTATCTGCAGTGTATTTTCTTACCATCTAATTTATGTTTTATGTCGCACTGCGATAATTAACGACACTGCCTAACCGCTGTGATCAGATAGTGGCTGAAATGATTGCTGTAGCTGAGAAGCCATGTCATGAGCACAGATGATGTGTCACAGATGCAAATGCAAATTTGTCTGCTAATAAAGTTCAATGTGATAGAAAATGGGACCAATTTCACTCAGATATTTCTTCAAGCATTAAGACGTGTCTGCTGTCTTGTCTTAATCTTGCTTTCCATGGTAACAGTTAGTGCCAGGACGACAAAAAGAGTGACGTGATTGGTGTTCCCCGACGGGGTGGAGAAGTGAGGCATGAGAAGGAGGTTTTTGGGGACTACAGTAATGCACTGGGAATATACTGTACACTGACAACATTATCTGTTATTTGAGTCTATAACCTATACAGTAGGTTAACTGTTGTACCGACTCCCATTAGACTGAGAATCCTTTGCAGCTGAGCTCTGCTGTGGCTCTGATACAATAGTGTGTTTTTGTGGGAGGCAAATATTTCCTTTAGATTGAAAAAAGTCTTAATTTATATAGAATACATGGCAGTAGTCATATTTACCACTGCCAAGAAGTCGCAGCTTTGAACAATGGATGTGTGTTTTTGTGATTCTGACTCTGGACGCTGCTATATAAGAGAATTAGAGGCATAAAAAATAATAATACAACCATCCATTTTATTTTTCCTCTGGTATCGTGCTCATTATTTCACTATATGTTGCAGGAGATGGATCTTTACAGTGGTGAGGGGTAAGCAAGCAAAGCAACCAGGTCAGCAGCAATTCATTTCTATTTCTATTACTGCATGATTTTTTTCTTGCAGTGAGGTGATTTATTTTTGGTCAATAAAAATACAAAGAGCTGAAAAATGGAAATTAAGCGTGTGCATTACCCGTGTCACCTTCCAGACCTTTGCTTTGTTTAAGAAAACAGAACTCGACTTGGTTTACAGTGATATAAAACAGAGGAGAGCAGTGGATCCTACGATTTTGGACGCTAGGATAAGCTGATGTTTGATTTATTTTGCTGAATGAATGAAATAACTGGAATAACAATCTGCTTTACTGTCAGTATGTATGTTGACCAACATTGTGGCAAAGTCTCTGCAGCTGTTGCAGATAGTTGTTTACAGTGGCGTGCGGGGCTGGAACATGTGCCTCACAGCTGCCATCTTTGGTGTTACAGAAATCTCCTGATTCAGGAAGCTTCTGGGTTCAGCCCGCGATCTGAAAGGCCTCGACTCAACGGGCACATTTGTCTCGCTCCAAAAACAAACATCCAACATCTAATATCATGAATATGAAATCAGGACACCAAGAACCTCATTACCTCAACAGTGTAGAGCACTATAGAACTTGTTAAAAAATCAGCTTTTCATAAATGTTTTTATTCCAATTGTGACACATTACCAGTAATGGATTTGTAAAGAAATTAAATTAAATGCAGAGTTGTTGTTTTTTTAATGGAAGCAGGTGTAAATAATTATTTTAGACTTTTAGCTTCATTTACTCCTATTCACTGAGGCCCATCTCACCATCACGCTCCCCACTGCGCCACCGACTGAACTGCTGCCAGTTCCTGTACAGATGCGTTGATATTACATAGACTGTCTCCCCAAAATTGGCTCCCGTAATGGAAGAAGTTTGAGAGAGTAGCAAATAAAAACAAGAAGAGTGTTTTCTGTTTGAATGAAAAAGCAGGGCAGGTTCATCAGTCATCTGCCTTGAGATTCATGAAAATAAATTTGCCATTTATTTTGAAGGATGACAAAAAGCTGGTTCCAGCCCCTGTCCTGCATACAGTATGCAGCATATATCGATGTCTGCAGATATTTTCACCTATCTTGTTAGAAAATCAGAGGTGTATCTAACAATATTATTAATGAATTTCTTTTAGTAAAGCGTCCCAGCAGCTCTAATTAATTGGATCCTTTATCAGCGCTGCTTGCTACTGTCATAAATGTCACAAAACATGCACATAGCGCGCCACATAAACTCCCAACCTTTTTGCATTCACTAACAACTTCTTTGTCAAAGGCACCGGTGAATATACGCATCATAGCCCTGAACACAGCATAAGAATATCCATCATGTCGCTGCTGTAATAATGGAAGAAAGGCATCACAAAGAGCTGCCGTCACATCAGCTGTCGGGGAAAAAAAAAACGGAGAGCGGGAGCAGACTACACAGAAGCTTTCTCTAATTCAGTTTGGATGTTAGGTGCTGATAGCAAAAACAATTACTGTAGCTATAGGAAGTGATTTCACTGAGTGCTCTGGTGCTGCAAGAGCACAAATAACAAGGAAACAGACCCAGACTGCCACTACAGATTAGTGTGTACCAATGAATATGTCCCAGAGTGAACAGGACAGACCAATGAACCCATGTGGACACAGCGGTATGATGAGTGAGAGCTTTACAGTCAGTAAAAAGAACATCACCACTGCACTATAAACTTTTTGGCTTTTTACAATTCTCATATGTTATGGCTGCATGCCCCAGTTTCACATATTAGGTGTGCACATGAAAAGTAAAACACTGGTTTGTGTAAACATAAAATATTAAAATATAGAAATAGGAAACTGTGGAATTGGAGGAAATACTAAGAAAAGCACACACACACACACACACAGAGCGCTTCCCATCAAAGCTTAGTACTAAAGCCGCACCAGTGCACGATTAAATTATCATGTGTGTTGGGATCCTGTGAGATCATTGAGGGCTGTGGTACTGTAATAAAGAGCCAAAGAGAAACAGGATGAAGAGGGGAAAGGAAGACACATGAGGAAGTAGAAGAGCTTCTGTGTGCTGTGAGAAAGGGAAAAATGGGCCACGGCTAATCCCCAACTTTACAGCTCAGCATATGATTATGTGGAGCTGGAGTAATTGGTTAACCAAGTAAAATGCCTTTAAGTCAACTAAATATTATTTTCCTGATCCAACCTTTTTGATTTTACATTTCTTACATTAACACACTTGTAAGTCTTTACATGGCAGAATCAAGAGATTATGTGAGTCCCTTTAAGCGTTTGATGATGAATATCCATAGTTAAGGTTGAGAAATTCCAACACTCAGCACACTTCCTTTAACGTTTAATGAAATAAATGTGCTTTATGAGGAAAAAAATCATGTGAGGCTACAGCACATGTAAATAGCTAGTTCATAAAAGGCCTACTAAAATGCTCCAAGCAGCAATTTTGTTGCTGAAAAATTGAACCAATATAGAAGTGCCAACCAGAACATCAATACATTGTGCGCTCATCCGGCACACAATCGAATCCACAGATTGTTGCCCATAAAACAATATATGTGACCTTACCCTTGAGCACAATTTAGGTACAGACCCACTGGGTCAGGGGTGGGCAGTTCATTTTCCCAGGCCTCACCTGAGAGACTGTGACTGCTGTGAAGGGTTCGCACCAGTCAGCTGAACTCAATTCTGCTCTGCGTTCATTTTATCTCTTTTTCAGCTTGGCCAAAGTGTGGATCGCAGTCATCCCACCAGAGCACTTAAACAAATGCCACGTTAATTCATTATGAATACAAGTAAGCAATGACTGGCTACAGTTGCCTTTGAAGACACACCTGGAAAATGAATCACACACTCCTGCATTAGGTGATCATTGTGTGAAAGTTTCACTAATAAGTGCCTGCAATAAATAATGCTGTTGGTCTCTACAGCGAACTGTATAGAGAGTAATTTGTTGTATAACGTATCCATGTTATAGTGTTGTTGTGAGATGTTCAGGCTTAATGACTGGGGTTTGGCTGCCTTACCTATTGTCACCTTGTTAAAATAGCATAAGTCATTTTTTTAATGAAAGATTTATTTTTGCTGAAATCATGTAGATTTCTACGTTTTGATTTTATTTTTTTTTTTTTGTATTTTGTATTTTCTGGAAACCAAAATAAAAAGACTAAGGCGATTATTTTAACAAGGTTACGATATGGAAATAACAGGCTGAGAGTGGTACTGTAGCAGTAGCTGGACTTGCCAGTTCTAGTTGCATGGCTTTGCAATCAATTGTCATAGATTTTGCATGGACTTCTTCCATGCCAGAAAGGTTTGTTTGGGGTTTTATTTTTATTTCGTCATCACAGTCACCACTGATTTAAAACCCAATCAGAATAGTATTAAAACTGATAATAGTCGTAAAAATCGCTGTTGTCGTTTCTAATGGGACTTCCTCAGAGTTTTGCAGGTTATTGTACCCTGCTCTCTGCCATGTTTAGCTGTTTTGCTAGCTGGGGGGTTGTTCCAGCCTGAGAAAAAAGAAATGTCTAGCACTTATTCTGGCATTTGGCAGTTGATGCTTCAGTAATGCTGCCGGGCGAGTCGTGCATGCATGGCTACGCCTAATCCACCCTTGTACTGTAAACTATGGGAGGTTTGCTTTCTTTCTTTTTTTAAATCACACTTTACAGTTTGTGATTATGTTGCACGTACTTGGTGTGGAGTTTGAGCAGCATCCTCCCGTCTGATCAAGCTGTGCTCGCTGCTCCTGAGGAAAGTAAGCACTGACAACAATTCCACAGAGCTTACTGGGGGGCTAGAAGTCAAGAAATAGACTGTCCCCACCCTCCGTTATCAACCATGAAGACATCAACTGATTGCAGTGCTCACCTTCACTAAGGTTCAGTACCCTAACATCAACTACATGAGCTATTTTTCATAATAAACAGTAAATGTAATGTAAACATGTTTTCTATCCAATATAGGAAAATGATAAATCAGGCAAAGGAAACAACTGAACTGGGCCTCAGAGCCCCCCACCCCCCTCCCGCCGCGGACTCCTTTATAAGGGAACGATATGATCTTTACTATCTCATTTAAAAGCATAGTGGCAGCTTGTTGCACTAATTACATGAGGCAGGGTGAATTCTCACTGAGAACGGAGTCCAGGATGAGTTCAAGTAATCTACACCAGTAGAGATGAAAGCAAGGATTGCTTTCCTGAGGTCACCAGGGGATAATAGAGGAGAAAGAGAAAGATTCAACCATCCTCTTTGCATTATGGGGCCACCTCTTTTCTTTCTCGTTTCTCTGTGTGTTTCACTTTGAGCTATGCAACAAAACAGATTGATATCCCGCGGGTACGGCATAAAAATTGTTATATGGACCGAAAATGTGTAGTTTAAAGTTACAGACAACTTCTCTGCGGGGATGAGCGTTCTCAGCCGACAGGAATCCGAATGTACACATTATATCCGTCCGCACTAACGGCACTGCTGTCTGTGGTGAGATCCCTGACAGGCTCCCACAGTTTATACTCTGTTCCACCATCTGCAGTGCTGTGCGTAGTGTATCTACAGTATGCTGTCAGATGAACTGCACTGCAACACGACGGTTTTTATTCCGAACAGGAGAAAGATTATGTTGGAGACGTACCGCAAAGGCAGAAATTCTAGCACATGTATTTATTTTCCATATTTTTTACTTTACATATTTTGTCCTCTCTCAGAAGGGCTTACTAAAGTCCCATTAGGAAGAGAGTGTGGAACTAAGCTTTACTCTGCAAAGTCAGTCTTTTTATCATCTGTGTACACTAGGCAGACTGTGCAGGGCTGGAACAGCTACGTATAATAAAAAGAAAAGTTGGTTAATTCTCACACTATAGCCTGATAACAAGCTCCATGGTCGGGTAAATATCACTGTGGCATTTGGAAATACATGCCAACTATGATATCACATATGAAAGACACATCTTTGGCATCCATCACTTCGCTGGCACTCAGAGGAGATACACTTCTATTTTATCAACTGTATCAATCCAGCCTAACTCCAGCAGCACATGTATTTTTTATGACTCAAGTCTGCTGCTTTCCTTTAAGCCACATTTCATTTGGCTTCCCAGTAACCCAGTAGTCTACAGCTTACTTTGAGTTAAACACTAACATGCTCAATGCTTATGGAAGAAAAAGAAAAATATAGACGACTTCAAGAAAATCGTTAAGATTGAAATGAAATGTTAACGAAATTCAAGCAAAAATATAGTACACTGTGAATTCAAAGGATGAGGGAAAACATGGAAAAATTTTATGTACGCATATTCATCCATGGAACAAATCTCCAGACACCCACATTTTTTTACTATCTATTTGGAAAGCTGTAGACAAAGACAACATCTCTCAAGGCACAGGAAGCGATTGTGTTCTGCACACGCCACAGGAGAGTTGCTGCGATCCTCCGCCTACAATTCAAAATGCTGTAAATGAGAAACAGTGTCTCCTTTTCCACAGTCAAGTAGTTTAACCAGTCAGAGTTAAACTTTGTAGATAAAAACTAACTAGATGCTCAATTCCAGTCTCTTTTCTCTGCACCTAATTTGCTAACATCCATTTCTAACTTTAAAAAAAAGGTGAAAAGAGGCTCATTGATATGGCGCAGGAGAAGTCAGGGCCTCAGTGTCCTCAAAGTCTTTTGATACTTTCACAGAAATGTTACATGTTAGAGTAAATTGATCAGTAGTGTGAACTTTGGATCTCATAGGTCAGACCTTTTCCTGACCAGCTACGTTACCTGAGCAGCTAACAGTGGCCTTGCTCAGATTCACCGTTAGTTGAGCCCATGGAAGGCAGCCGAAGAAGACTTGCCTGCACTGTAAACTGCGTTCACGTGTGTTGCTGCAGACGACGGCATCAAACAGCCGAACCCTCCAATCCTGCAACTACAGTGTGACTTTGTATGAATGTCAACCAGAAGGTGTTATGAAACCCTGGGGATCGTTGCAATTATTACAGTTCATCTTTCACATTCATTCAGCATGAATGAGTGCACTAAAATAGTTTTCAAAACACTGAACTGTGTGAACCTCGTTTTTGAGCTGGAGGGAAAAAAATGAAGGGAACAGTTAATATCATCCTCCGAGGTCCACGGATGTTTGTACAAAATCTTATGCGCTGCTTTTTGAGTTATTTTTGTAGATTA
>VOQJ01021115.1:4958-18023 GCA_015052665.1 Apistogramma diplotaenia | reverse complement strand
ACTGACTCTCACACTGATTATTACTATGAGCTACATTTAGAATTTGCCAGGTTAGCCTATACATTAAACTGCGCACATTCGGATCTTACTTTGTCACATACACGTCCTCCCACTGTGCTGAAGGATATTTTTTTCTGTCTTTGACACAAGTCCACCCCGACCCCATGCACCATCGCCCTTTCCCCTCCCCCCCGGACCAATTAGCACTGGTTTCACTGCTCGACTTCCTTCAGTTACCACTCAGCTTGTCATTGTTCTGACTTGCACATAGAGACACCCATTGGGCCAGCATGCTGGATCACACTGACCTCTCTCCATTGAACTATTCTAACATGAAAACATTTATTTATTTTTTTATTTTTACACATGCACATCTGTGGGGTAGCTTGGTAATGTCAAACTGGGGCCTTGAGCCTGGGTTGATACCAGAGGGGGAGGGAGCAAAAGGAAAACACTAAGTCTAAGTCATGATGGAAGATTGTCATACATAATGTATTTAAAATATAATATAAATATGTTTTCATTTTAAAAACTGTTACACCTGCTTTAAAATGAAAATATATGAATCCAGATGAGCGCTTTATATTACATTTTCAAAAAGAAAACCCTTCATTTCATTTAGTTCAATTCAGTTAAATTTATATAGCACCAAATCACAACAACAGTCACGTCAAGGCACTTCATGTTGCAAGCTAAAGGCGTTATAATAATACAGAAGAAACTCCAGCAATTAGATGACCCCTTATGAGCAAGCACTTGGCGACAGTGGGAAGGAAAACCTCCTTTTTTAAACAGGAAGAAACCGCCAGCAGAACCAGGCTCAGGAAGGGCAGCCCAACCAACCCCTCCCCTCAGCCCCAAATTGACCGGTTGGGGGTGAGGGGAGGGAGTCAGGACAAAAGAGAGGAAATTAATAATAACTAATGATTAAACACAGAGTGGTGTATAAATACATAGACTGAAAAGAGATAAGTCAAGAAGAAAGACTCAGTGCATTTTGCGAAGCTCCCCAGCAGCCAAGGCCTATTGCAGCGTAACCAAGGGAGGGTTCAGGGTCACCTGATCCAACCGCCTCACTATGAGTTTGATTAAAGATGAACGTTTTAAACCAAATCTTAAAATCTCCCGAATCTAAATTGGGATTTGGTTCCACAGAAGAGGGGCCTGAAAGCTGAAGGCTCTGCTTCCCATTCTACTTTTAAGTATCCTAGCAACCACAAGTAAAACAGCAACCTGAAAAGAAGTGCTCCATTGGGGTGATATGATATGAGGTACTGACAATAAGATGATGATAATTTTAGAAATATTGCGCAAATGCAATAAAGCAGTCCCACATATTTACTTAGTATGTGCATTTAAGGACATAACCTGGAGAAAAATGACCAGAGTAAGTATTTGGTTAGACGACATGTTTCTAATGTCTTTAGAGGGCAGAAGAAGATCATTTGTTACCTTCACTAATGCTGTTTCTGTACTGTGGTGAATTCTAACAAAACGTTCCTCTGCAGATGATCAAATAGCTCTTTTACAACTACACTTTCAAGAATTTTTGAGATTGGAGATCGTTCTCTAATTAACTAAGACAGCTGGCTTTTTAAGTAATGGTTTAATTACTACCACCCTAAAGGCCTGTGGTATGTAGCCCATCAATAGATGATCATATTTAAGACCGAAGCATTAATTAATGGTTGGATTTCTTTGAGCGGTTTAATGGACATCACACTCACCATACACAAACACTGGGCACGGATGTGCTGCAGTACGCAGGAAGCAGCGGCCTGGTTGTAGAACGTTTTAAAGAGAAAGAACTTTGATGGGAAATCACATAACTAGAGATTGTTTTGCTCAGGCTGACGTTGAGATGGAACTGATACTCGCTGCACAGAAAACACAGAGAGGAGTAGGCTACCAAAGCATGAATGAAACGACTACCGAGACAAAAATCCCTGGAGGTATGAGAGCATAGCTTAAATGATAAGACCCAATCACAAACCATATGTGCCTGACTGCATCTGCATTTAAAAAAGGTCTCATTACTTCCTTGTCCAGAATAAAATACCGTTCCAGGAATTTAAAAGTGAAACTGGTTGAGAGTTTCCTAAAGTCTTTCTCTAGCCAGAGCAGAGTGGAGGCTATACATAACTATAATATTTGCATTTCTTCAAACAAAAATCTATTAAAGGGGGATGTAGCCTGTTCCTCTGAAGTTGGAAAAAATGACACGGGATAAAGGAGGGACAAGGATCTGGTATTTAAAAATGCATCCCTGGCTTGGCATATTCATATCCCTGAAGAAAAAAAAAAGAGGTGGTGGAAGTGGGATGTATAGCATGAGGCCTTCTGCTGACAAAGCCATACAATGCGCAATCCATCAGCAAGCTAATCAGACTGATCAGGAGCGTACAGCCCCTACGTGTCTGATGATGGCAAGGAGTGCTTAAGCTACAGCTCCAGCTGTTACAGGCTGGCCTGATTTAAGCTACTCTAGCAGTGCTCTTATCAGCACCTGTAGTATTAAAGAGATTGTTGCTGGGATCATCTCGCTGGCCCTCCTGGCTGAAATCTAAGGCAACCAGAGCATCACGCCCAGCTGCTACTGTATGTTTGAGCCTTCAGAAAAAGCTCTGCTTTTCCCCGACAAATTCTGTTATCACAAACTGAAGAGCTGCTACCATTTGCTTAATATAATATTGTTGAAAGGCACATTTTCCAACGGATTCGGAACACAGGCGTTTGGAATATTTTACTTCACAGCGCGCTGTGTAATTGTGAGCGTATTAGTAAGCAGTTTCGTCTTTGTCTGAATATGAATAGCAATGTAACTTGACTACTATAAGAGGGGTATTGAGAGGATTGAGGACAAAATTAAGGAGAAGAGTGGGCCAGAGGGAAAAATAACAGAACTGACAGAGCAGATAAGATGAGATTGAAAACAGAGAGAGAAAAAAAAAAGCCCGTTTCATTTTGAAACAGAACATAGACCATAAGGATCTGTTTAAGATAATCAGTGTGGAACTGCTGTTGAGTTGAAATTGCTTGGGGCAAAATGCAAGGCCTCAAAGTAAAGACAGAGGCTATTGTTGATGGAACACGTACTAATTCGCCAGAGTGTGTTTTATGCTCTGGGAGAAAACCGAGACCAGCTAAAACCTTAAGGGACCAGCATGGTTAGCTTCACCGCCATGTCACAGCACATGTCTACAGTGCATGTTGTAGCCATTTACTTCCACCAGTGTCAAAACTATGTGGAACAGCCAGTCTGTGGGCTGGTCCTGTTTGCGCTGGTCTGCGAGCCAGTTATGACATACTGTACCGAGAGCTGAAGTGAATCTTAGTGACACTGCATCCGCTATCTGTGCTTCTCACGCTGGTTTTTTTTTTCTCTTCGTCATCTTCGTGATGAACTGCGCTGTTGCCCCCTTTTCCTGTTCAGGTTCCACTTTCCAACAAATCAGCATTCCACCTACACGTAACATCATCCCTGTTGGGCTACGTGCTGTTCTTCTTTTTTCTCGAGGTCTGTGCACGTCCTTCACGATGCATAGCCAAACCATTCACAGCCAGCCATCCTGCACTGAGATTTCTCTGCACCTTTAAGGCACTTGTTTATCTTTCACAAGAATACACAGCCAAAGAAGAGCAATGAACTCACATTTTAGATGTGAAGCCTCTGCAGCTGCTACCTGATTAGGAAAGTATTATGTGGTTCTGAGTCCATTTGGGCCAATTAATCAGGTCTGTGTGAATAAATCAGGACTAAATGAACACATAACCACACCAATAATGCTTCCAGGTCTGGATGTTGGGAAGAGAACAAACCATTAAGACACTCCCCCGTGACAGTGAAGGAAGTGAGGTAAACAAACTTTTTGGGGTCTAACAATGCTCTCCTTCTGCATAACTGTGCGTCAGCAGGGATAACGGGAAGGCTTAGCATATTGCTTTTACATTATATTAAGATAACTATGATGCTGTGAGAGGCCTTATTGGATCTCCAGTGGATAACGGCAGGACAGTGTCGAAGTTTCACAGCATTTGCCTGAGTAATTAGGACTTCAGGGGATGATAGTAGACACGAAGAACGAACAACAGCAGAAATGAGAGAAGTGAGAAAGGATGAAGAGAGGAAGATAACTGAGAGGAGACAGAAGAAGCTCCATCAATCCTGCTTAGCGATTAGTAAGACCACACTAAGAAGACACGTAAGGCGCTGGATAAATGCACATTCATATGCATTCAAATAAAAACAGATAACCCTGCTTCTCACCCTGCGACGGCCGGGATAAACAGCGGATCCTTTTCGCTTTGCCTCAGTCCTGAATGAGCTCGGTTTAGAGAAAATGCCATTTCTGGAATTTGTTTATATGTGGTTTCTGATATAACAGTGTTTCCAGTGTTTAGCCAGTGTAAGTTATTGCACACTTACTGGTGCAGGGTTTGTCTGGCTGATCACCATCCCCACGGTAGTAGCCATTGCGGCACACACAGATGGTGGCAGCCTCAGATGTGGACCGGCTGTTAGGAGGGCACTGTAGACAAAGACCTGGACCTTGGGTTGACTTGAAGGTACCCGGTGGACATGCTGTGACAAGAGACAAAACACAGTTAGAAATGAAAAATGCAAAAAAGAAAGAAAGAAAACAGCTGAGCAATTAAGATGACTCAAATTAAAGGTAAGCAATAAGAGATTAAGCACTGTGAGGACAGTTATCTTTATGGACTGTCTTTTTTGCATATGTATTTGTACGAGTTGCCCTTTCGGAGCGCTACATTTTTGTGAGGAAAATACTTAAATGATTGAAATGTGATTCACAGAGGTTTGGGGTGAGCACTTTACTGCAAATTGCAGCATATTTAAGAGAGAAAAGAAGCATGTCTTATTCTGCAACTAAATGCGGCTGTGATAGTTGCTGGTAGGAGGGTTCATTTCTTTGGAATGCCAGTGGGAGATGTTATCAGAAAGTATGGTGCCAGAGCTTTGGCTGTAGCTCTCCACTGAGTCCTCACCCTGAATGTTTCGAGGTGAGCCCTGCATATCTGTAATACAGGTACATTATTAAAAAGAGGAGGAAGCCCCCCGATACCCAAATAAATGTGTTTTTGGACACATTTCTCAAATCAGCACATGATGAAAACAGAAAAAAAACTGTGAAAGCCTCGATATGTTATTTTTTTCTCCAGCATTTTAATGTCTGCATATTAAGATCTGTAGGCACACAGAGGCTGGGTGCGGATCTTTCACTAAATAATGATTTGTGTTCTTCTACTAAATCTACAGGTGTGACACGTGGATTTGAGGTAGTACAACTGAACAGTATGTAATCCCTCCTCCAGATAAACCCTACACTCCTCCTGAGCTGTCAGATTTATCCAGTAAAACGGCTCCTTCAGCCTACAAGTCAACACACAGTCCCCCAGCACTTTCTAATGGAAGATTGCAGCCTTTTACTGTATAGATCTGAATTGCCAGACAGACGAACATGGCTAAAACCTGTGCTTAGTATATATTACTTTAGTTAGCACATTTTTCGCTCCCCCTGTGGGTCTGCTTGTTTTTGACCTCCTAATTTGTTCTTCTGTTGCTAGATGTTTTTGTTCAACATCAAAAGAAGGTGGCTGCATCTTTGCTTAGAAATTACAGCACTGTTAGCAGAAGCTTCCACTCCCACTCGCACATTTTTTTTTTGCATTGTGTTCTCATTTGCCCTGCTTAGTAAATCTGACCCCTTACTGTATGCAGACTAATAAGGTGATGGATGTTCATATTTCAGAGCAGTACTGAATTTATCTTCTAACTGTTGGCAGGGAAAGAAAGCGTCTTCCAAAAAATTATTTTCCTTATTACTGAATTTTCACTCATTTCAGTTTTCCTCGTGCACACAAGCAGACCTTCGTATAGTACTGTGCAAAAGTTTCCGGCACATTAAATGTTTTTATTCATCACTCGATACCACGAGGGAGGCTCTGATCACACAAAGGTTATTCTGCAGCCTGACTACAATTCCAGACAGGCAGCCGGAGTCACAGTGGCTTTAATGAGAAGAAGAACAAGGATTTCTAAAACAGTCCTGCCAGAACTAGTTTGTGGATGTTGGTGTCAAAGTCCCAAATTCTAAAGGCCACGGTGGAGTATGAAGATTATTGTAGCCGATAGCATTGTGCTTAAGTGCAGGCAATAAGCTAATCCACTCAACCCCATATCCCAAATGAATACAAAGAGTTTCTGTGTGACGTGGAGGGATTTACTGAGTGAAATAGCTATGATCAATGCCCCATGTCTTAGCGGGCTTACTGATAGAGGAGGAAGCTGTGGCACCTCTGCGCTCCAAAAGGGGGAAGAAGTTATAGATTTAATGGGACGAGGCCGCATCTATTTGTCTGAGTGACAGACGGCAAAGACTTGACTTACTTGTGTGAAAACAGCCGTTTTATTCATTTGGCTCACAAACACCTACCTGCCCAGCGCCAAGGTGCATATCAAGAAAAACAATGACAGAGTGTATCAAAATGATAGGCCATTGGTTTCGCTAAGTCAAACATTAAAAGACTGGCTAAATCAGTAGTGAATTTGCTTACAGCATGTATTGTTCAGTTTAATCTGACTAAGAGCCTTCAGTTCTAATATGAGCACTCCGCCAAAGGGAGAGCCGTTTAAACTAACAATGGCAAGGAGCTGGGCCCGTTCGCCCTCGCTGCCAGCTCAAACAGCAGAGAACGTTGGGGTGCACGCAAGGGAAACCTCCACAACTCAGGCTTTTAAGGTACAATTAAGAATATCACTCTTTATTAAAAATGTGAGGTTTGGTTTGGAAACCTTTTGCATTCTAGCATTCGTCCAGCCCCTCTGACAGGCTGTTAGGAACAGATAGGGATAAAGAAAGAGTGAGAAATAAATCAGGTTAAAGAGAAAGAGAGGACTTATATGCACACACAGTTTAAGATCATTCCCAGCAAGCGACTTTTTTTTTTTTACATGTCCTTTGGTTGGGCTCTCAGACACACCACGGGCTAACTGACTGACCTTATGTCTAGTCACACAACAATTTCCACACACGGCCAGACCACCAATACTCATCAAACTTGCACAATCAAAGCACAACAACCCAAAACAGCTTGCAGAGGTACATAATGCTATGTTGTGGATGTCTCCGAGCTGTCTCGATACAGCAGATGTGCACGGGATGTGAAAGTGTTGCACAGACATCGGCAATAATGAGAGTGGGAGGCCTCTTTTTTTTTTAGTGTGGGATTGATAGTTTGCAAACTCTCTTGACTTGTAACACTGACTCCATGTGTGATGAGATCAAGCTTCTTCTAATACAAGAACATGGAGACTCTATAAAGCTCTCCCTGGCCATATGTGGGAGCGCATACCAGCTGCAGAAGCATTTTATAAAGCAATAACCTCCAACAATATCAGAGATTACAAGGCGATAAAACACAGATCAAAAATTCATTTTTAGCAGGAGGAGGGAAGAGATCTTATGTCTCATCATCTTTGCCATATAAAATTCAAACATCGGGGGAGCGAAGCAGCACATGCATGCAGATGGCATCTCGCAAAAAGCAAGCACGGAAGCTTCAAATGCATTGCTTGGCTCTGCTGAAAAGGGATCACAATAGGTTGTTCAGTGTGTGTTTAATGGGGTGTGAGCAGAATATGTGCATTGGATTCTGCCCTCGGGTTGTGTGTTTACAGGCAGACAGTAGCTGGGCTAGATGCTCATAAACGGGAAAAAGTGAGGAGAAAAACAGGAGAGCCCGTGCTGATTCAGCTGTCCCAGATAGCCGTGCTCCAAATGAGTCTCCAAGCAAACCTATGGGCTAAAGAAAACACGCACTCTTATATCCCTGTACACAACTCACGTAAACATACACACTTCATAATCCTATGAAACACTCCCGTACTGGCATCAACAATATCGCGTAACTACTGCTGACCCGATTAAATGAGACGGCGCACCCGCATTTTCCGCCACTTGACTAAAATATGTCGGACAATAATTTAATACCTCTCCTCGAGACAACCGAAGGTGCAACGATCAGCATTACACGAGGTGAGATAAGTGACAGCCTGGCAAAAACAAAACACACGGGCAAACACTTCAGACACGACACGAGATAAATGTCTGTCTAGATTAAAACTCCTGCTCTGGTTTTTCTTTTCTCTAATTTAGGAAGGTTCTTAAACACAATAAAAGAACCAAACATGTTATATTATTATTATTTATTATTATTGGGCATGTTATACTTGCTGCTTTCCCTTCTTTCTGTAATTGACACATCGTGTGTGCGTGAATGCTAGCATTAAGCTCGCTAATTAGCTGCCTACTAATCTGCCCCATCGTGTCAGAGAGAGGAAAACGCCAGATACGGGCAAAGAGAGAAAGTCAGAATGATAAAGTGATTTGAACTATTATGTGAATAATTCAGAAAACTGCAAATGTCTTGTTCTAAGGGCTGGCAGCCCCTTAGAATATACCGCCATGCCTTATTGATATTGGAATTGAGCCCAAAATCTTTCTTCTTGATTTGTGAATATTTAGGTTGGAGGAGGTCAGGAGTTCCCGTGCCACAGAACGGAGAGGGAGAAGGTGAAGGAGAAAGAGAAGAAGAAAGCATGGAGCACACAGACCCATAACTCATCAGATGTGTTGGTTTTCAGGGACAAGAAGGCTGTAATATTATATCAACAAGCAATTAGTCTCCCCAGTGGGCGAATAACCCACATTTGAAATGGATGTATGCAGAAACAAAACATTCATCCCTCTGAAGCCGTCCCTACAGGACTCTCTTTGCATTGTTCAGTTCTTCTTCTCACTCCTCCTTTCCGACTTCTTTTTGTCTCTCTGGAATTACCTTTTTTTTCCTTCTTGTACCTTTCCTCCCGTTGTTCCTTTCTTGTCTTGATTGACAGGTCTGAATCTATTCGAAGGCTGGCTGTCTTCCTTTTCCTCCCTCTCTCTACCTCCCTCTGCAGTTACTTGATGGCGGGATGGCAGCTGTGGATCGCTGCTCACCGCTCATGAAGGTCTAACTGGGATGACTTCATGTCATAGCAGAGCCTGAGCGGCAGTGATGAGATGATCATCTCTTCAATGCCATTCTCCCACCTGGTTCAAGATTACTGATGATGAACACAATCGAAATCTCTTTAGCACTAACAAACACGCAGACCAACATGATATACCAAACATTTTACAATTAATTTAAGTTAATCTGAAGAGATTGTTCGCTCCGTTTCTACACAACACTACTGTATCAATAAGCCAAGACAAACACGAGAAGATAAGCAAAATGAGGTAATCTCCATGAGCAGACATTCAGAATGGTTGATGCGCAGAGCTGCTCGGGGGTTAGGCTGAGCAATATGCTTGCTGAGCGCATAATACAGTGCAAACTGCAGGCAATACATCAAACATGGAAGCGCTCTGGGAATGTCTCGCATTAAACGCATGTGTTTAGAATATGCACTTCCAAAATGTATGTAACCCATACGAATTGGAGGTAATTGAAGATGTGGGATTAATGGCGGCACTGCGATAAATATTATATTAGCTTGTCAAGCAGGCGTCACCAGGTGTCGGAAAGATAAAACGGAAATGTGCGAGTCAGGAATTGCGGAAAGCAAAAGGATTATGACTAAGACAAGATTGGAAACGGGACTCCTATGCAAACCCAATCAAAGTTACAGTACACTAAATCCTTTCCCTGACTTTTATATGGGGAATGGCTGCGAGGTGTGAGGCACGAGGTTTTAAACTGCTGCAAATGACTTAACAGATAATTGCGGGGAAGGCAATCAAACATGGAGTAGTTGATATGGAGAAGGTTATGTAATAAGTCTGATCATTTCTCAAGGAATTTCCATTTTATGTAATGAAAATCTAGCAATCCGATATTGACTGGTAGCGCTGAAGTCAGGAACATCAAAGACGTTTGGTTTAATAAAATACCTTTTGGCCACATATAATCAATACAGCCTGTGAGAGGGAGAGAGAAAAAAAAGGAATTCCCACTCTGTGTGTGTGAGGTTTCGATGGAAAGAGGGTGTGTGGCCTGTCAGCGACCCTGAAGTACCACTCTGAGCCCCCCCCAATGCACCCTTAACCCCAACCCCTCATCCATCACATGGGACAGATCAGTCTTTAGAGGCTGTGGATTCATGCATACACCCGCTCACTCACAGACACTCATGCAGACAGACGTATGCCGGGGTCAAGACTCCAGTTGACCCCTGTTTTACAATTTTATTGCTGAGTCTCTGAGAAAAACAACACTCTCCTACTAAAACAACAGGAAGCCGTGTCTGCGCCAAGTGCACGCCCGTGCGCTTGTGTTTATGCAATATCGAAAAAATATCAATTGAGCGGCGAAATGAACGCGTTTGCTTGACAGAGGGGACACAAAACGTGTCGGGACAGCCAACACCTTAAAACAAAAAGGCAATCAGTGGTGTAGCGTGTTGGTATTCAGTCTTGCTCTTCTGTCATTGTTCATTTTCCAGGCGCAATCCACGTAATGAGCTGCTTTTCCAACCCAGGTGTTCCATTTCTTCACAAGGTCATTGAAAAACACAATACAATTATTTGAGACCGGCGCGTGGGCTGAAACAAAGCCTTGTCAGAATCATCAGAAAATGCCCGCAGGATATTAAAAGTCAGGGTTAAAGTCCTCTCAGGGGTATGATTTATTAATTTATAGAAACTGATTTAAGCATAATTAAGCAGGTTTTTTTTTTTTCTCATCAAACTGCCATCACGGATCAACACTGGCAACATATTTTCACCAAAGATCTGTGACTCCAACATGCCTTCTTTCCTTTAAGGCATCCGGAGTTCACAGTGGTGACATCATTTGGCAAGTCTGGTCAGTGTGGGTTTCCACTATACGCTGTCATCGCCTTTTAATCTTAAAGAAAGAATGGAGGAGGGATAAGAGGGAAAGAGAGGTTTTCTCAGGAAAGAAAGGGATGGTCAAAAAGGGTGCAGTGCTTAAAGCATACCTCGTCTGCTTTTGTTAAGACCAGCGGTGCTGAAAAGTTCCGCCCAAAGAACACTCCCTCTGAACATTAATCATCTGTCCATTCTGGCCCTGTCAGAGCCTGTCATCCAAGGTAAAGCAAGCAGCTAAGTCGACAACCACCCAGCCATACACACGCCGACACACACACAAGCTCACATGCACATAAATGTTGCTCGCATACAGCTATCCTGAACTTTCTGCTGCCGTAGTCCCAGCCACTGCTCATCTCGACATACCTACTCTCTCAGCGAGCTCATACAGCAATGCCTGATGTTGCAGAAACTTCAGCGAACAATAGTTAAACCCCCTTGAGAAAGCCAAGATATCCTCCAATTAGGGCTGTGGTTCAGCACAGGGCTATATTGCTGTTGGAGGCAAAACTTCAGTAAAAGCAAAGAAAAAAAACAGTAATAAAACTAAGAGACATTTGCATCCCACTTTAGTTTTAGACACTGAGGTCGTAATAGTTTTTAAAAAAAAAAAAGATAGTTATCCAGTCCGGCTGCAATGCTGAGCGTGAACATGTCCGGAAAGGGAAAGCCATGTCTGACTGGTTTCAATAGATGGCAGTGCAGCAGTGAAATAAGTAGAGGATGAGACAGTGTCCAGTTAGGAGGGGAAAAAAAAAGCTGCGTGTAATTTCTCCAAAATATTCTGTTTGCTTCACATACAGATATGAAATTCAACAGTTTCACTGCTAATGCTAATGAACAGAACATGTGTCTCTCAGACAATGAATAAAGGATAACACATTCTGTTCAAAATTAATTTGTGTGTGCACGAATCTGTGCGTGTGCAAGCCTTAACAAACCGGCAAACAATTTAGCAGACAGCCCACGCCCTTGGGCAGGCTGTTACCATAGTAACCTCACAGCCAGTATTTTTTTGGCCCACACTTTTCCTTTGAACAGCCGGCCAATGACAGACCAGCTGACTGGGAAATCTGGCTTACTGAAAGCACATGCATGAATTGTGTGTCCTCATGCGCACGTGCATCCACGCTTGCGTATGTGTGCGCATAATATGAGCCTGATACACATCGAGGGAGCTATATAATCTGCTATCTCCATATAGACTCGAGTGTTACACGGCGTTTGCCTGTATCATGCCTGACACAGTGACTCAGGTCAGTTTTATTTCCAGGAACATGCAACTCTGTAGCAAGGCTCTGGGCTTATATTTCAGGAGGAGAAGTGGTCAGAGAGAAGCAGGAGAAAGACACGGAGAAGACACAGAGGAGCAGGGATTCCAGGAAACTCCATTGTGCCAGTCTATTTCTGGTTGGCAAGGTATTAGAGAAGACTGCCCTCATATTACCACTCAGCAGGCAGTAACATGTGCTTGCACTACAATCTACACTGTAACCAGAGCCTGACATGGGACTCACCAGGCTCATTGCCCACTGCAAAGTAATAGAGCAACAACAACAAAAACAAAAAGAACACACACAAGGAAGACAAGCATATAGATTTCCTTGATGAGAGGTGAAACCAGATAAGGAATGCTGTGTGAGCCACTCTGTATCGTCAGCATCTGAGTGTTTACAGGATGCGATTAATCTAAAATTACCCGTTTAATTACTCGCTGCCATCAGTAACTTATTTTTATTTTATCACGATGTGTGTGAGCGACTAATTTTTAATTTAGTGTTTTTCATTTGTTTGGGTTTTTTTTTCCATTGCTAGTTTTATTAATTTGCTTTGTTAATTTGTCTACTGATTTATTTGTTTATAACTTTTCACGGTGGAGTTTTTTTTTCCCCCCCCATTTCATTTCAGTTCAGTTTTAATTTCATTTTAAATGTTATTTAGTTGATATGTTATTTGTTTCAAAAGCTGGGGGGTGGCCGGGGCTCAGGAATTAGAGGAGAGAGCCATTAACCCAAAAAAGTGGGTGCTTAGTGTTTTTTTTTTTTACCCATTCTGAAGTGTCCATATGAGAGACACTGAAAACTGCTTCAGATGCATGATGGGGGTGTGGCTGTGATCTGATGGAGGTACTGCAGGTGACATATGAACGGGTGACTGTACAGTAGATGAA
>VOQJ01021110.1:3574-14417 GCA_015052665.1 Apistogramma diplotaenia | reverse complement strand
ATTGACCCTGTTCCAGAGTGATGGGTGCATCAGGGTAAGAAGAGAGGCAGGTGAAGTGATGCACCCATCATGCCTTGTGCCTACTGTACAAACCTGTGGGGCAGTGCTGTGATCTGGGGTTGTGCTCAAAGAACGAGGTCAGCTGACTACCTGAATATACTGAAGGACCAGGTTATTCCATCAATGGATTTTATCTTCCCTGATGGCACGGGTATATTCCGAGATGACCGGGATTCATCGGGCACGAATTGTGAAAGAGTGGAGCATTTTCACACATGGATTGTCCACCACAGAGCCCAGACCTGAACCCCACTGAGAATCTTTGGGATGTGTTGGAGAAGGCTTTGTGCAGTGGTCAGAATCTGCCATCATCACTACAAGATTTTGGTGAAAATTTAATGCAACGCTGGATGGACATAAATCTCACGACACTGCAGAAGCTTATAGAAACAAGGCCACAGCGAATGCATGTAATCAAAGCTAAAGACGGGTCAATGAAATATTAGTGTGTGACCTTTTTTTAGGCCAGGCAGTGTCCTACCAAAATGTGAAAGTGCATGATGAGCTAATAGTCAGTGACTGCGCAGCCAGGAGAGTCTTTTCACAGTGTGCAGGTGGCTTAATACCCAGATCAGTGGGTCCAATATTGAGATAATTTCCCCTCAAAGCCTCAGAATGAAGGAAGTCCTGAGGACACCGCAGTGATTTTTAGCTTAGAATTGGTATCCACGTGCTGTTGCTGACTCAACAATTGGTGAGAAGAATGAGAGAACTTCATTGCATTTCCTCCTTTGCATAAACAGTTACAACACAAGGTGATGAAGACAAGGTGCAAAAGACTTCACCAGATTTCACCGGTGAAGACTCTGCAGCTCAATATTTCCTGAGACCCCAACAGACACACACACTCACTCACTTGCTAATTAATTCTCCATAATTCCTAAATTGAGTCCCTAAGCATGGTAAGAGACCATTCATTACACCATTGCCACTCATTGCAATTTGTGCCATTCAGTTCAGTTTTATTTATACAAGCCATAATTATTCCTGAGGTTCATTACATTATATGAGACTTTGCAGTATTGCAGTGTTGTAGAGCGTAATCCACCATTACCCTTGTGTGGCAACAATGGAGAGAAAAAACTTCTCTTCAACAGGAAGAAGCCTCCGGCAGAACCAGGCCCTGAGAGGGCAACCATCTGTCACCATCAGCTGCAAGGAGGAGAAAAATACAGCATAAAGAGTCTGCAAAGAAATGCCTAAACAACCAATTTATGGGGGGGGGGTGTCTATTTATTCGAGTTGGACATGTCTGACAGCTGTTTCTTTCACAGTGATTTGTGTTTACATTTAGCCTGGGCTTTATTAACCATCTAAACCCTCAATTGTAGATCCTAGATTATTACCCATGGATGACTGCATCCTCAACTCGCTGTCACTGCCTCCTGGGACCAAAACTGTCATGGAAACAGCCTCCTGCTCACCTGCTCTCCAAGACTCAGACCACAAAGGGCTTCTCGGTGCTCCCATCAACACAAGCAGCATGGAGAAGTCGAGCAGGAGGTCTGAGTCGATCAGGCAAGGACCGAGGGAGGCGAGGGACTCTGGCAGTTGGCAGCTGCAGGCTAGAGCTGGGAATATTTCTCAGGAGAGGAAAGTACAAAGCATAATTAGCACACTGCCATGCAATGAAACCATAGACCTCACTACATCCAATGAGACTGCAGACACGGATTCAGAAGCCAGTGAGAACAACCAAAGCTTGAGGGCAGCTCGCATTATCAGGAAGAGGAAGCTGAGCGGAGGTGTGGACATTCCCACAAAGCAGCCTGTGGAGGATTCGGCTTTCTTGTAAGATATGTTTTATTCATTTGTTTCACACACAGTAGGCATGACAGTGTGGTTTTGTTTTGTTTTTATGAATCTATCTATTCCTTTACTGTTTGATCATGAAGTCATGCTAGGGTATAGGTCTTACATCCTTTTCAAACCACCATATAAATGCTGAAATTATTTATTCATAATTATTTTTGAGGAGAGAAATTATCTGATAGTATAACAGTCTGTAAGTGTACAATTCCAACTGTAGTTTTCTTCTTCTTTTTTTTTTTAAACATTTGCAGGGATTCCTCAGTGGATGATGAGAATTCAGGTGAATCTCCTCTCATCTCCATATGGGGAGATTATACAGGTGTGTACAGTTCATGCATGGTTCAGTCTATCTTTGGTTCCTGATTTCTAATCCTAGCTTTAACAGAATCGTCGTATTTCATTTCAGACTCTCAGGAGGGCTCTTTTCCAGTTGTAACGGACACAAAGGTTCCCTGGTCGGATGAGGAGACGCTCCATCTTCTCGACATCTGGGGGAAGGACTCTGTGCAGCGAGCTCTGAAGGGCTGCTTGAAAAACCGCCACATATTCACTCAAATTGCACAAAAGATGGCAGAGAGGGGCTACATGAGGACGGTGGAGCAGTGCCAGACGAGGATCAAACGACTGAAGAAGTGCTTCCGTCAGAACAAGTGGGCATTTGATGACACAGACTTTGGCAGCTCTCGCTGACACTTTTCAAATACGTTTCTCTGTGAAACAATGCTTAGACTAAATCGCCTCTTGTTTTCTCCCTGGTCTACTGCCGGAGGGATCTCCAGGCTAGAGCATAAATTTTACACTCAGCTGGATCAGATCCTGGGCTCATCTGCCTCCTCTGCTGTTCCTGAGATTACCTATGATGTTGAGGAAATTGTCGATGAAGACGAGTCCCAAGACGGTGACGACGACTTGCAGTTCATCGGACAAACGGGCCATCTGGAAATTGGTACGATGTCACATTTATGTACTTAACTGTTAAAGTACTGCTCCGGTGAGATCGCCGGTTTCAAGCAAACTAATGAAAGTAAATGAAAAAACTCAGTATTGATGTCTATTTCAAGAAATTATGACCCAGTGCTTTATATTTATTTAAAATAAACAGACACAAATGCACATTAATTAACATGAACAAATATGCCAGATTTATCCATGCAGACTAATTTTCCTCTGCAGTCTCTGACGTGTTGATGGTATTTATTTAGGAACGAGAAGCGTTCCCTGGACGGACTTGGAGACCTTGGCCCTCATCAAGACATGGGGTGAAGACAAGATGCAGCAGGAGCTGAGAGGAATGCACAGAACTGGGCACATTTTTTCCATCATATCCAGCAAGATGACCTCCCAGGGCTTCTCCCGAACGCCGGAGCAGTGCCAGACGAGGTTAAAGAGGCTGAAATCGAACTTCAGGCAGTGCTACCAAAACAAGTAAGCATGTTTATGAGTAGAGAAGAATGAAAGAGAAGTTGTAGATTTGTAAAAATGATTTCTCTGCTCTTATCGCTGCATTGTAGCCTGAAAGGACACGAGCAAGTTCAGTGTAAGTTTTACAACGAGCTGGGGAGAATTTTAGTGAAAGACTTCCCTTCAGTGCTACAGCTGGAAGAGATACCAGGAGAGCCTGAAGAAAGTGAATATCCTGCCTACAGTCATCCGGACATGGGTAAGCTCCGGTTAGATAAACACTCTGCCTCCTAAGCTGTATACACTGATTGGCTTTTGTATGCACAGACAGATGCTAACAATGAATTGATCCTTCTGGGCAAAGGACCAGTGAGCTCATGGATGGGACTGTTTCTTATAACTTTCTTCCTGTACTTCCCACATTGCAGTAACTTGTAAAGTGTGCTATATTTTGCTTCTTGCTGAAGTTCTTTCAAAGTTTTTCTTTGGTCACTGGCTGCTTTTTCATATCTTTTTTGTCCAGCCTTTGTACCTGACCATTTTCAGAGGATATTTTTTATCTTTTTTTATTTAGCTGATTCTATGAAAAATACCAAAGATAAGATTGATTGGCATAGAATAGTAATTTTGCATCAGCAAGGTAATTCCCAAAGAGCTACTAACTGAAAACCTGGCGTCTCTCGGCATGCTGTTCAATGTGTCCTTAAAGATGTGAGGAAACTGGACAAATGGAGGACTGAAGGAGTGGCAGGTCTAAATACTGTCTGCAGAAGATGAACCGTATCTGAAAGTCCTCGAGGAATAGGGGGAAAAAATCCATCAAAGAACTGACACAGGACCTGAGAGATGCATCTAGCCTTTTAGCTGAGCCTGTTCACTGGAGCCTCATCAGAAATGGTCTCAGAGGACCAGTAGATGTCAAGAAGCCGTTCTTTTGGAAGGAAAACAGGAAGAAAAAAGCTGAGGTGTGCCAAATTATACAAGGAGTGGACTGAAAATCAGCAGCAACAGGTGTTATGGAGTGATGAGTCCATACTGGAAATGTCCGCATTATTGAGGCAGTGTGGGATCATCTTGACAGAGAACAGAACAAAAGGCAGCCGACATCCCACGAAGAGCTTTGAATGTTCGTCAAAAAGCCTGAAGAACAATTCCTGAACACTGCTGACAAGAAAGCTGCCTGAGAGAGTTCAGGCTGTGTTGAAGACAATACTGACTTTAAAGCACCAGCCATCCATTCTCTTCTGCTTATCCGGTTCAGGGTCACGGGGGGCTGGAGCCTAGTCCAGCTAGCATAGGGCGAGAGGCAGGATACACGACCTGTGCAGGTCGCCAGCCTGTCGCAGGGACAGACAACAACTCACACATTCACACCGACTTTAAATCACATATTTCAGTAAATCACTGCACCTGTTTCTCATTTTTTCAAGCAAAATATAAAGAAATGAGTGGTAGCTCAAGGCTTTTGCACAGTATTTTTATCTCACAAGTCTGAAATAGGTGATTGTTTATTGAAGTATTTACCTTTTTTTTAATTCCTGCCTCTTCAGAGTCTGCTGTGGAAATTCAAGAGGACAGGAGGAAAGTCCCTTGGTCGGACAAAGAGACGATCATCCTTCTGGAGATCTGGGGAGACTCACAGGTAGAACACTGGGTCGCCACACATACCCCCTATTATATAGCCACTATCACAATAACGTCACTGTAGATTTTACCGCTTTTACACTGAGTTTTACCTTTTTTTCAGGTCCAGCAGTGCCTTAGACGCTACCCACACAACGGTCACATTTTCACTGAAATATCAGAGAAACTGGCCGCTAACGGCTACTCCCGCAGCCCTGAGCAGTGCCACACCAGGATCAAACGTCTGAAGGGGAACTATCGCCAGTGTCGAGAAAACATGAGGTAAAAGCTGCACATTTTGAATTCTGGCCTGTTAAAGCAACGTCGTCTCAACACATCTGTCTTGCTGCCTCTAGCTCGTCTGGGACTGACAGAGTCGACTTTAAATTCTACGATCTGCTGGAACAAATTTTGGATAAGCAGCCATCGGTGTCGTCTGCTGTGGTAACGGACTCCATTGAAATATCAGAAGACTCCAACAGTGAGTCTGTAACAGAAAGAGGTAAAGCATCTTCTAATCCTCTCCACATATTAACTCAGCAATGGAAGATTAATTTTTACTGTCAATGTGTGCTTTTCCTTAAGCTGTTCTCACATATGCACTGCGGCTCAGAACTTCTTAAGACTTAATCATATTGATACTGAGCGGTGTATAATTTGCCAACTTCCTGGTACTGTGATGTCCAGTTGTTGTATAGTGCAGGTAAATGCCTTTTTGAATTCACCGCATCACCTGCACGCACACACAGGTGACACACTCGCCTTAACCAAATGTAAAATTTACAGAAAGCAGAGTGTGACCGACACAGACTACTTCCTGCTGTGTGCTGCATGAGAGAAAGGAAGGGAAAGTGTAAACAGCTCACACTCCTCAGGGCCAGATTCACCTCTTTTTTTTTTTTTCTTTGATTCTTTCTCGTTTAACATGTAGCACACAGCAGGAGCATTCTCACTTCTGGAAATAGTGGTTTAGGTGAGAGTGCTGCCTGGATAGAGTGTGAAGGAGGCAGGAGACATGATGCCCACATGGTCCAATAGGATGGTGAACCTGGTCGAGCATCTTCTCCTTTTTTTGCCTTTTTCTAGTTTCTACATATATATGAAAACTTTAAATGTTACAAAACTGGTGGATTCACTCGGGATTGAGATCACTGACAGCCTCTTCGTTCCAGTTACTGTATAACAAATTAGCAGACATCCCTACGTAATACCAGCCCCATAGTAACAGGCCTCAGGCTATAAAATGAATAGAAGTAAATGGAGATGAGCCCCAAGGGATGTGTTACACTCGTGCTAAATATCTGTGCCTCTCATGCAAGATGCAGAAATCAACATGTCAGCTGAAAAACCAGCACCCAGCTCGTGGACCGATGAGGAGACTCTGGCGCTCATCGATATCTGGGGTGAAGAAGACGTCCAGAAGGCGCTGAGGGGTTTCGTCCACAACGGCCACGTTTACGCTGACATTTCAGAGAGACTGCATGATCTCGGCTTCTTGAAATCCTCAGAGCAGTGCCGCTGGAAGGTCAAGTCTCTGAGGAATAACTTTCGGCAGTGCTACGAAAGAAAGAAGTGAGCTCAGTCTTTCCATCTGTATAGCTGTATGAGTGTGAACTGTGGTGAGTAATGCATCCACATCTCATCTTCTCATTCTTTCTAGATCTGGAAGAAAAGTAGATTACAAGTTCTACAACCAGCTGGAGCAAATCCTGGGACAGGAGGCGGTGTCACTCGATGAGTATGATGAAAAAGATGAACAAGAAGACCAGAATTCAGGTACAGAAGATGAAGCTCCTGTTAGACAAACGTCAGTCAGAAATCAGGTGGCTTACGTTTGCGTGTGCCTGCTGCAGGTGCTGATGGTTTGAACACAACCTGGACAGAGCAGGAGACAGTTGCTTTCATTGAGGTGTGGGCCGCAGATGACGTGCAGCACGGCCTGAAAACCTGCGTCCGCAATAGTCACATATTTGCTGAGATATCTGAGAAAATGGCCACCATAGGCTACCTGAGGACAGCGGAGCAGTGCCACACCCGCATTAAACGCCTGAAGAAGACTTACAGGCGTTACTGCAACAGCCGGAGGTAAATAAACAACTAATTATTTATGAGATCAGCGACTCCTGCAGGTTGTTTGCAAGCTCACTGTGGATTTGTGTTTCCCAGAAATGGGGGGCGACCCACGGCATTTCGATACTTCAACCTCCTCGCTCCGGTGCTCGGTGATGAGTCTATGTTTGCCGATGTGGAGAGTACTGATGCCACTTTACAGCCGCTGATGGATAGCGAACCTGTCTTGTGTAGGTTTATATACATACTTAACAGTGCAGTGTTCCTGTGCATATATGGTGCCCCGATGAGTAAAGCCATTTCTTCGTTTCAGATGATCAGCCCTCGACCAGCCGCCTCCTGGTCGACCTGAGCAGAAAAATGCCCTGGTCGGACCAGGAGACTCGCACCCTGCTGGAGATCTGGGGTGAGGACAGCGTTCAGCTCACCTTGAAGGGCTGCCTGAAGAACCGACACGTGTTTGACTACATCTCAGATAAGATGAATGACCAAGGATTCATAAGGACCTCGGAGCAGTGCTACACCCGCATTAAGCGTCTTAAATATGGCTTCCTCCATGAAAAGTCAGTAATAAAGACTTTGAGTCTGATTTATTGTAAACATGCTGTTTTATAATAGTTTTCTGGTGTCATGAGGCAACTGTGGGTTGTTTTCTTTCACAAATCACGTCTGCTCGTTATCTTGTAAAGTCGAGAAAGTTAACATTCGTTTAAAAGCTATGCACGAAGTTGGCTTGTCTCATGACGTGACCACGAGTGAAAGATGTCATCAGAGACGGGTTTTAACTGTGAGTTCATTCATAAAATGTAGGGGGGAATTTAAATTCTTCAACGAGATGGAGAAGATCTTCAGGAAGGAGCTGAAAGTGGATGACTCAGCCGCAGTCACACCAGTCGCCGATGACCTCGATGACTACGTACTCGAACTGGCCCCGAAAAAAGGTACCACTATGTGGAGTGTGCCTCAGTGGGTGAGTGCAGTGTAGAGGTGAGGGCCCAAATGTGTGACACAGGAGGCGGATTGACTTTTAAAGGTGTGTGTGAATGAGAGGGAGGCAGGTGTAGCAGAGATGGTGAAGGTGGATGAGTTTAAATGCCTGGAGTCAGGGTGGAGCGGGTGCAGACGAGTGCCGGGGGTGACTGGACAGAAGGATGGCAGTGTATGTGGTGGAGACTGATTGAGAGGGAATACCTTTGCAAGTGTTTACAGTATTAATCAAGTTTGTAAAACAAAATTTCTCTGATTTTAGTCCCCTCAGGTAACCAGTGGGTGCCCGACAGCACTAAGCTGCCCTGGAGCGATGGGGAAACCGAGGCCCTGCTGGACATTTGGGGGAGCGAGGAGATCCAGGAGAACTTGAAGGGCAGTGCCAAGAACAAACAAATCTTCCTCCAGATCTCTCAGGTCATGGCCAGCCAGGGCTACCTGCGCACTCCTGAACAGTGTCAGTCCAGGATAAAGAGGCTGAGGGCTAATTTCAGACACTTCTTAGAAGGCAGAAAGTAAGTTAAGCGTTTATTTGTTGAGGGGTAACAGGGCACCGTGATGTGGTGGGATGATCCACGTTGTAAATACAGTTTTAGCTTATTCACTTCTCGTAGTTACCAAGTTGAGTTTTGTCTCCTAATCAGCTCCAATATTCTGTGTCACATTTTCAGAGGAGAGAAACAGGAATGCAAGTTTTTTGACCAGTTGGTGCATATATTTGGCAACAGGTACATAACAAACTCTGACCCACTGACTGACAATACTGCTGAAGTCATAGGTAAGTCTGACACACATCATGTTAGCAGTTTTCTGGTGTTTTAGCTCTGATTCAGGACTTTGAGCTTTACTTCAGGGGTTTCATTCAAAAAAAAACTGTTAACTGTTCAAGATTAATTGAATAAACTAAGCTTATTTTAAATGTGAGGATTGGTTCGAATGAAAATCCTTTGCCTGCAGTCTAGAACTTGTGGACATCACCAGGCCTTTACTGCAGCCACCTTCAATTCAATTTCAATTCAAGTTTATTTATATAGAGCCAAATCACAACAAACAGTCACCTCAAGGTGCTTTATATTGTAAGGTAAAGACCCTACAATAATTACATAGTAAATCCAACAATCAAAAAGACCCCCTATGAGCACTTGGCGACAGTGGGGAGGAAAACCTCCCTTTTAACAGGAAGAAACCTCTGACAGAAGCTTCATTTCTTGCACCTCTGTGCTCTCCTCTTGCTCCTTCAGTTTGGTATTCAGTAACTGAAAGCATGCTCAGTTGGGTTGAGATCAGGTCGACTGACTTGGCCATTGAGGAATTTGCCATTTCTTTGCCTTGAGAACCTCTTGGGTTGCTTTTGCAGTTTGCTCAGGCACCTCGTTACTAAACACTTGGCAATGTTATACATGCCCGCGCTATATGTCCTCCCTGTGATGTGCTGTTTTCTTCCTGTCATTCTGGTACAAGTTAATCTTGGTTTTATCCCACCAACATGTTGTTTTCAGAGCTCTGCAGGCTCTTGGGTTTTTTTTTCTGGCGAAGCCTAATCTGGTGTTCTTGTTGTTATGTTTAACCAGTGGTTTGCACCTTGTTTTAAATGATACACCTCCCTCCTCGAGAGAATTGCTGACTTGATTAGATGACGTGAGCTTGTTTTTCTTAACCATGGAAATAATTCATGTACTTCAGTTGTCTCCTGTGGTCTTTTGGGCCTTTTGCTGAGCTGCTAGTGTGTTCCTCTTTTTTAAGAATGAACCAGATTGTTGGTTTGGCCACTGATGAAGTTTTTCTACCCAATCATTGCCTCGCTCACTTTGCACTGACATCCCTTTGGGATGAGTTCCAGGGAACAGATAACAAACTCAACAACGGATCAACGGATCTTTTCTCTGCTTAATTTGTCATGCAGCGATGAGGAAACGGGGATCACCTGCTTTTCAGCCAATTGTCCAATTGCTTGTGAGCTGCTGAGAATGGCAGACTATGCCATGGGAATTATGGCTGTAATTCCTAAACAGTTAAAGGAATGTTTTTGTGAAACCCCTTTAATTAAAGCTGAAAGCCTGTGCTTACATCACATATTGACTGTTTGACAACTGTCTTTATCAACAACAAAAAAACTGTAAACTTAACTGTAGTGCCACATTTTGAGAAAAAAGGGCTCATTTGAGAGTTTATTGAGTGAGTTTCTTAAAAACCATCACTTCCAGAATTTACGGCATACAGTAGATTGGCAAAACAGCTCATTTAGGTATGATGTTCTTTTGGAAACGTGTTAATTATTTCTATCAGCCAAAGTTTAATTTTTGAAATATTCCCGTCTGATCCAGAGTCATGAAATCATCCATGAGCAAGATCCACGATCAAGATGCTGCTGCTGCTGCTGCAGGTGAACAAAAAGAAACATCCAGAAACATCAGTTAGAAACTGATATTTACTGCTGTCGTTTTTTTACACATGACAAAGAGGGCCTGTCCAGGCTCACTCAAACGTACATTTACTTCTGTTACCTTCTGCAGACACAAAGACCTACTTCAGGTAGCAATTCAGTGTGTGTGTGTGTGTGTGTGTGTGTGTGTGTGTGTGTGTGTGTGTGTGTGTGTGTGTGTGTGTCCCTCCCTCAGCTTGAGTGTCTTGTGATTTAACAGAGCCATGGAACAAAAACAGGGATACTCAGGATGTAGGGGGCAGAAATGAATCTTTGACCTGGTGGAATTCACGCGAATACTGTGAGCCTCCAAAACACGTTTTTCCTAGTAATTTTATTATTTTGTATTTGAAGTTAAAGTGAGTGAATCAAAGCACAAAAGAAAAGAACAAAAAAAAAAAAAACTAACAAACTATATTATTTAGGCACTTTTTACTTTCTTCTATTTTTTGTTTTTTTTTAGTGTAA
>VOQJ01021102.1:0-10583 GCA_015052665.1 Apistogramma diplotaenia | reverse complement strand
GTGTAAATGTGTGAATGCTCTTTGAGTCCTCAGGTGGAGTAGAAAAGCGCTACATAAGAACTAGGTCGAGAGGTGGGGGACACCCTAGACAGATTATATTACTAGAGTTACTGCAATATTAAACAAACTTTTTCCTTTCTTTACATTTGCTGTGTGCTAAATGTGGTATTATTTCATGCATTTTGCATTATTTTGTTCAGATGAGTTATGAGTTAAGCAACAGAGAAAGTTTGACCAAAGAGGAAAAAGCTGTATTATACTGTAAAATTATTGTTTATTGTTTTCCTCAAAAAAGCATTTATCCAATTTTTATTTCAAGATAGATAGATAGATAGATAGATAGATAGATAGATAGATAGATAGATAGATAGATAGATAGATAGATAGATAGATAGATAGATAGATAGATAGATAGATAGATAGATAGATAGATAGATAGAGATAGAGAGATATAGAGAGATATAGATAGATAGATAGATAGATAGATAGATAGATAGATAGATAGATAGATAGATAGATAGATAGATAGATAGAGCCAGGTGTATTAGTGCTCCCCTTGTGTGATGACCTTTCTTCAGCTTAGAGCACAGACCTCTCCAATACTCACACACATACATAGTTCACATTCATTACAGATTCATAAGTACCGACATGCCCCCAACCCCTCCTCACCAAGACATCATAAAGGTCAAGTTCATCTTCGTCAGTATTCTCTCTTTGTCTTCTTCCCTCTCCCCTCATTGTCTCTGGGGGCACTGCAGCAGCCCTAACAACACCAGTCTGTTACCACAAGAACCTGTATCTGCAGGTGCAATGTGTGTATGTGTGTTGACTGTTGATGATATAGGCCAAAATAATGTGCATACATTTCCATAATGAAGTGTATTTGGCTTGCCTGTAAAGTCTGCCAATCAAACACGTTGCCATTTGCTAAACAACCGTGCTGCCTGTCGTCATTACTGTCCTCTGAAAGCCCTCTCCATAATTTCACAGCGATTATTCGCTTAGAGACATTTACATGCTTTTAAATGGTGTGTGCGAAATAGAGTTTTAAGGTTAAAATGTTGGAAATTTTAATGTGCTTTTTGTTGGGTTTAACTCTACTTGTCACAAAGGTGGACAAAATTGCTAACAAAATAATAATAATAATAATACTATTATTATTGTGTAACTACCTTAATATTTCTAGAGTGGCTACTCCTGCTGCATTCAGGGGATATGTACATAAATGAAAATATAGAGAAAATAATTTGTATTGTAGCTATATTGCAAAAAATAGGCATTTGTGGTGTATTTGGGGTTAGCCTGGAAATATGTTAGCTTTTCAATGCAAATTTTCACTTATATCAAAAAAATAAGAAAGTTAAAATTCAAGAGGTATGAGACAAGGGCTTTTACACGGCAGCATTTGGATGTGTAGTAATAAGTTAATAAGTGTTATTAATGAGAGTTATGTTGTGTTTAGGTGCACAGGGTTAATTCACTGGACTGGTCATAATGGCTGTTTTGAAAATATGGTATTATATTGCTCTACTGAACTGTACTTGATTAAATAAAAAACTACACACCTGAGAGTATTTCTTAATTCTGTTTTCCATTATTATTATTATTATTATTTACAGCTTCAGGTTGTCATGGAGAAACAGTCCATCAAGGAGTGGGCAGAGATGAGGACAGGTGTCTGGACCTCACCTGAGCCACCAGACCCTGCTTTCCTTCACATGGGACAGCTGGCCTGACAGGCCCACCAAAGGCATAGTAAGTTCCAGGCATCATTTTTTTTCCAAAGGGGCTTTTTTTATGATCTCTAATGATAGCAAACTTTGTGATTTGACTTGCATTAATTAACTGTTACTGTACACACTGCACAATGGTGTCATTAATGCAGGTCTGGTGCTGGTGTACTGGTGGATTGAACTCCAGTTTTTGGACTATGTGCTTTTTTCCCCCTTTTTTTAAAGACGTTAATTTTATTGTTTTTGCTGTTTGTAGTTCAAGACAACGAAAACAGAAACACATTTTTACAATTTTTCCGTAATTTCTTTTGTCCTATTGTAAAATTTGACAAGAACAACACATGACTGGTTAATCAGTGTGTATGACACATTTACATCTTACAATAATCTATTTCTCATATTAAGTAATACACCTGTGGAATTTTATTCCACATGTCAATGGAAACATTGATTTACCCTGATAACTATAGTCTCCCTCCACCCATCTCTCTCTCTCTCCCTCCACCCTTCTCCCTCCCTCTCCCTCTCTCTCCAGCAGCCGGTGGCAGATCGGTGCGCCTGCATGACTGACAGCCCGGCTGAGAGGAGTGACATGCTCAGGTGCCGGCGGCGGCGCGCTCCCTCTGTCCTGTGAGTCACTCCCAGCAAAGGCTCTATGGACTGAACACCTGTTCAGAGGTAAAGACGTAGCAGCGGTGAGTCGCCCTGTTTTGTCATCGCGGGTTGCTAAAAATCTGTCTCACATTTAGACAGGCAGATTGCCTGGAGCAAAGTGAGCTGTAGCCTACCTGGTCCTGTGGTCTATTGTGGAGCATTGGTGTTGTTTGGGGATTCTGAATCTTTTATTTATTTGTTAATCTTTTACAAACGTATCCGCATTTTTCTGTGTGACACCGCGTCATACAACCGGTTTATCATGAATTCTGTATTAACTTTTTTTGTTTTTTTAAATTGGAGTCCATTAAAAAAGCTAGCGTTTGTGCTGGACTTACTCATGTAGTCGAATTGTGAAAATACTTGTTCTGGCCGATAGGGGGCGCCGTTGTGCTTATTTTATTAATTATTTTTGGCCACCGTGACATAGAAGCGAGACAGGCAGAAAAGAAACTCTTTCTAATACTTAATTTAATGCACCCACCGTGGTGGAAATTAACAAATTACCGATAAAGTAAAAAACTTTGTTTACATTTATGCCTCACTGTATTGAGAAACCATACTCACTTTACTCTAGCATATTTATCTTTAGATTGGCAGCTTTTCTATTTCACCTGATAGCTTTTCATTTGACGATTTATCTGCTTTTATTTTTACCTTCATACAATCATTCTAGATGAAGTCAGCAATAATAATCCAGTTGTATAATTTGTAATAATATAACACTAATGGTTAGAATTAGACTTTTAGGTATTTTCCTTTGTGATACTTATGCATGTTTGTTCAGAGTATGTCTGCACTGTTTCTTGCAACTAAAATTGAAAAATAGTATTGCAGTTATAATGTGGTAGGATGTCCATCCATCCATTTTCTTCTGCTTATCCAGCTTATTCGGGTCTAAGCCATTAGTGTATGTATGCATTTAGGTTTGCGTAAATGGTGGTCTGTCTCTGTATTAGGCCTGATTATGTTTCTGCGTTGGGTCTTTGAGGGGGCTACGTACATAACCGGAAATGCCTTCTGAACCCTACACTGTGATCACAATCCTTGCAAGCTGCGCCGACCCAATGTGTAGTTACATTGCTCAAGAGGTGTACATTGGGCTATGTCGCAGGTTATGGTGTAGGGCTCAGAGGGGCCTTTTGGTTACATACGTATGACCAATACAGAAGCATAATTCAGGCCTTAGAAGGAGTTGAATTTTGCCAGAGCTGTAATTGACTACTGACAGTGTTGATGATAAGTTCTTGAATAGTTCAATTACAGTTAGTGATATACAGCCATATGCACCACTTTCTAAGTACAGTCATTACATGTTAGTAGCGTAAAGAATGTAAATAATTTGCTAAATTTCTGCATTTAGGTACATTTTTAAAGTATTTGAGATTTACTTGGATATTTAAATCTTCATTATAGAGAAATGTGGGATTTACGTTTACTACATTGATTTGGCAGACATAGCAGAAAGCTGCTTTGCAGTTCAGCATTTAAAAACATAAACAAAGTATAGCTATATTAGTAAATGAAGTCTTCTAGCATTTAATTAAACAAAGCAAAACATTAAAAAACACAACTCAATCAGCTCTACACTGCATTTAGCTGCAGGATCAAAAATGCTGCTAACATTTTAATGCATCCCTAAATTTTGCAAATCACAGTAAGCACTTTTACATTTAGTACATTTTTGCAATCGTAGGGAAATTATTCGTGCTTGACGTTTTCTTGTAACAACAATTACACACTGCTGAAAGAATCTCAGGTATGTTCGCCGTTTCTATCCGGTGCATTTCTAGAAACGTGCGACGCTGCGCACACGGTCGGCGTGCGCTCACGTACTCACTCGCTCTGTATTATTGCTCTGAAAGCAGCCACCATGGGGAGTTAAGGGCAGGACGACGGGTTATTTTCGTTAATATTTAATGTCTAAAAGCTATCCATATGCTGCGTTTTGGAGTACACTGTTCGCGCCAGTATCCCCAATGCAGCGGATTACGGGGAACGGGCTTCCAGAGACGGTAGGACGTAAAACTTTGGTGGAAAACACGGGGACGTTAACGCACCTACCTAAGCTAGGGAGCTAATCAAAACTAGCTAACACATCTAGCTAGCTGGCGCTGCAGCCAGCAGAGTCGAAAACGTGCCCTCGCTTTCTTGTTTTGTTTGATCTTACGTGACCCGATTTGTCGGTGTTAAACGAGAAAGTTTGCGTTGCTTTTGTACAAACCTGCTCTTTACGAGTACATGTATAGTTTCCGCTTTTGCTAAAGTTTTTTTTTCTCTTGCATGGGAGGCCCGTGTTGTGTGGAGTTTGTTTCGGTGCCCATCCCCCACCGTCTTTTGCAGGCCAAGATGAATGAGATTCTCACTTCAAAGCCCTGGCATTGGTGGTGGCATTGCTACAAGGCTAGCTAGCCCTTTTAGCTTGTTAGCATTTGTTGGTTGTTTGGGAAAACGATGTCCAGCGATACCAAGTGTGTGATTTGACAGGGGTTAGCGCTGAAGCTAGCTGCTACACAGGCGAAATTAACTTGTTGGTGAACTTAAGCTTGGACATTTAAAGTAAATCACGTTGAATTGGTCTTTGTCAGACTGGAGACTTAGTTGCAGACAGACGGCATTGTTTTAAACTCGGGAGTCGTGTTTGTTAGTAGGCTTATATACAAGTTCACAATCTCGCAATGTTTTCAGTGTTTATGACTATTCTCCTTAGTCTCGCCCAGTCTACTCATCATATAACGTTATTATTCAGTGATCTCAGACTCTCTCTCTCTATATATATATACTGTGTGTGTGAGTATATTAGTGGTGTGTCACAATAACTGATGAGATATGACTCAAGTCATCTTTCTCATCTTAGCAGTAATATTTGTCTTTATGTCATCACCTCCCACTGCTACAACTAACTGTGTTTCTTGTTTCCATCATAGGGTGAATTGTTTGCCAGTCGAGTCATTGCTAAAGGGGAAAATCTGACCTCTGCCTTGTGCAATCAAAGACATGAGCGTTGTCAGAGAATTACATGGGATCGGGTACAGGGGCGGGGGTGGGGTTGTGGCCTCCATGAGCGGCCCTACCCACTTTACCGAGGATGCGCCGCGGCCCCCGGTTCCTGGTGAGGAGGGCTCAGACGAGGATCCCCCGATCCAGTCAGTCAGCACCCGTCCAAACACCCTCTCCCAAGCCCCAGGCTATCCCCTGTCATCTTTGTCGCCTAAAATGGGGGATCCGTCAAGTTACACGCCCTCCTCGTCGTCCGCGACCCCACGTCGTCCTGACCTGGACTTGGGTTACGAACCTGAGGGCTCTGCTTCTCCAACTCCTCCGTACCTGAAGTGGGCTGAGTCACTTCACTCCCTCCTGGATGACAGGGAAGGCACCCAGCTGTTCAAAAACTTCTTGTGCCAGGAAGGGTGTGCAGACCTTCTCGACTTCTGGTTCGCCTGCTCTGGGTTCAGGAAGACTAGCCAGGAGAAAAGGGCAAAGCTGGCCAAGGCGATCTACAGAAAGTATATTGTAGATGGGAATGGGATTGTCTCCAGGCAGATTAAAGCTGCCACCAAGAGCTTCATCAGAGACTGCGTGGGAAAGCCACATCCAGACCCAGCTATGTTTGAACAGGTGATTAGAATATTATATTTGTAAAGATTCCTAATAAGAGGTGCCAGTCAGGTTGAATACCATAGCTCAGTGCATGCTGTTACTGATTCCTCACAGGCTGTTTGTTCATTGAAATGGTTAAATTCATCTAAAAGATCGAAACTGTAGCCTGTTAAGGTGCCAACGCAAAGCAGCGCTGCTATGCAGGCTGACAGGATACAAAACTGAAACTGATTTCTGCATGTTGGCAAGATAGTTCATGACAAAAAAAATCTCAGACAATGGCTTTGATGGCTGTTCTTTCCACAGACTGGTGCTGGGAACTTATTTTTCTCCTCTTCTCACTAGTACACACTGGGTCTATTCCTGTCAAGTCATTACAGTTTCAGTGTCAATATTTACCCCTAGATTTGAGGAACATGAGGCCATGTCTGCTTCCACCATGTCCATTTAACCAGCATTTGGATTGGTCAGATGTTGTAGAGAGTGCTTGTTTAAAAACGTGTCAAATGCCATGTTGCTTATAATTCAGTGTTTTTCTTGTATGTTTTCATTTTCTTTGGAAGTTTAAAATCATCTCAGAATAATAGGTGCACATTAGATTTTCAGTCTCGAAGGATGTGTTGGACTTGTCGGGAGCGCTTGGTGCTGTTTCACTGACTGTAGAGATTTCTTAAAGGGGAAGGAACAGTGGCCCATAAACTGAACGTGAACCCTGGTTCCCATGGTATAAAAGCTGTGATACTTCCTGAGTACTTCAATCAGTTAGATTTTTTTTTTCTGACCGGCTTCCTGTGGTTGACAAGAGGCAATCACCCTGACAGGAAAAGGAAAAAGAGCAACAGTAGTCATTTATCTGTATTTTGTTAAACCACAGTTTTGTGCTTTCATAAGCAAACCACACCAAAGGCGCACCCGCTGCTCTGTGCCTTCTTTAACCCTTGATTACTTTCAGTCCATCTTTGTCGACTGCTCATTTTTATCTTCAGACAACGTGTACTCTCAGACTTCTGTCACCAGTCTTAACAACTTGAGTCCCACAACACCACAAAACAAAATTACACTGAGTAAGAATACATAGGTATTACTTTGAGGACCCAAATGAAGGTTGTTCCAATTAGCTTTCTTTCCAGCTGTTCCGCAGACTTGTTTGATTTTATTTCTGTTTTCTGTTGCTGTTTTTCCACGAGTCGTTCCAAGTGTCTGAAATAAAAGTCCAAGCCGAGTATTGCTCAGCGTGAATTCAAACCAACTTGAAGTGTGGCCGACCACATCGAGGGATGCACATTGACCCTTTCAGATTTATTGCCTAGATGTGGTTTAACACACTTGGCTTTTTTTGTGTGTGGAATAGGTGTTAGTGTAGCTGTCTAGTCTCTTACATAAATGCTGGTATACCCTGTGTAATTGTGTTGGTCTGTAATGAGTAGCCATTTGCTATAAAAGCTATAGTTTGAAAGGGCAAAGGCTTTCAGTCTGAGAGCACTGTGTCACAGATTAGTGGGTTTACTTAAAAGTGAGAAATAATGTTGAAATCTTCAGGAATTTTTACTGTGCTAAGTTTTGTCACTCATGTGAGCACTGTGTGTGTGTGTGTATATGTATGTGTTCCAGGCTCAGACAGAGATCCAGGCCATGATCGAGGAGAACACCTACCCTTTGTTTCTTAAATCAGATCTGTACCTGGAGTACACACGGACAGGCGGAGAGAGCCCCAAACCCAACCCCAGCGATCAGAGCCCTTCATCAGGGCCAGCCAAGCCTGTTCCTGGATATTTGCCTACACTCGCTGAGGATGAGGAGTGGAGGTGAGAAAAGCTCGAGCCTTTGTGTCACGTTGCAGTTCTGATGCACTGAACAGGACCCGTCTCTGCCCTAATTATTAAACAACAAATGCTGGTGACGTGCCTCAGCTGGTCAGAGCAGCACTAACAAAGTTTTGAAGCATTTTCAAATTCATTGATTTAAACATTTAAAAGTGACAGAATTCATTTGGTATTTGAATAATATATAAATCTGATCTTAGGTGTGGAGGAGGAGGAGGAGTGAGGGAAGTGGAGGAAGAGAAGGATGAGGATGACTGTGGAGACACACCAGCTGGTAGGCTGACTCAGAGCCTGCTGATGCAGACAGCGCCGCAGAGAGCCACAGCCAGCAGGAGGAGGCAGGACAGCAGGGAGTACAGGTGTGTGTGCGTGCGCCTGCTGTTTTGCATTCATAATGTGGATAATGTCTTATTTACTCCGTTTCCAATACTATTTTCTCTCACACAGAATTTTGCAGCTTATTTTTATTTTTTCTTTCACCTGGCTCAAATGACACCCTTATTATATTACTGTTAGACAATCCCCTCACTCTTGATTCGAAAGTTGAATGCTAACGAGTCGGCTCTGATCCGCTGCGTCTAGTGTTTCCCTACAGGCAGGCAGGTCAAGTCTCTGCTAGTCTCTGTTAGTCTTCAGTGTCTTTCAGTTACTTGGACTGCAGCTGGCAGCGTTTGTTTTTGCTTCTCTGGAGATCTGCTGCACGCTGGAGGCTGAGCTCTAAGTAGAACCCACACCAGGTGGAAAGCTGATGCCGCTGCACTGAGCTCACTGAGGCTTGCAGAGCAGGGGCTAACACTGCCAGCTGCAGTCTAAGGCTGCATTCGCACTGCAGCCTGAAGTGAGCCAAATCCGATGTTTTTGCCCTTATGCGACCTGTACCTGATTTTTCATGACAGGCTGATCAACACAGAATAGATTTTTACAAATACAATGTTATTTGAACATTGTAATGATGTATTAATTACTTATTTAATACAGTGTAGTTGACCCAGTATAATGCAATGGTAATAAAGTGTTAATTAGATTTTCTCCTTTACAAACCTTGTCAAAACAAATATATCCTATTTAATGATGGAAAAAAAAATTGTAAGACATAAAGACCTTGTTTGCAAACTTTATAATTGTTACCCTTTGTTTTAAAAGAGCCAGCAGTGTGCAAAGTGCTGTTTAGCCTTAAAGGTAGAAAACCATGATACTCCCTCCACCCTGCCTTCCAGCTGGGCTGACGCCTTAGTTTTGATGTGCTGTTGTTTCACCTGACATTCTGTCCTGTATAGAGTTAACAGATGTATCAAACACAGTGGACACATTAATACTGGATTTTAGGAAGACTGAGGTTCTTGGGGATTTTTTGCTGTTAGCCTTGGCTTCTTTAACGCTTGCAGCATTGCAAATTGTTGTTTTGGTGGGACCTTTGCAGCACACCCACTTATATCAAGAGAAATAAGCATTTTGTCTTATTGTGAACTCAGGAACACAGATTTTTCTTGAGAAGAACAGATTTTGTGAGTAACCAAACATTAAAGGCTTTTATTTATAAGGGGTGCTGCACTTGCTATCTTGTGTATTTAATTGGAACATTTCACTCCCAGTAGTTTTGGAGTCTTAAACACGTCTTTCATATGCTTTATTGTTTTGCTTTGTTTTTTAGCCTCGACTTTGAGTGATTGTTCACAAGCATCTTATAACTAAGGCACAAAAAAAATCTGAAAGAACCCCTGCAAATTAAACACGTCCTCTTCCCATGAGGATCCGAATCATAATATCTCAATTCTTCTTCAGGCCATGGAGAGAGCCGATAAACCCATACTACGCGAACATGGGCTATGCGCGGGCTCCAGCAACTAGTGCCAATGACAGTGAGCAGCAGAGCATGTCGAGTGATGCAGACACACTGTCACTGACCGACAGCAGTGTGTAAGTAACGCACAGATGACCTGTTGCACCTCCGACAATACTATTGAATTTTGTAATAACGTGAAAGATCTGTAATTGTTTTGTTTTTTTCCCATCTTTTTATGTGTGTAGAGATGGTATTCCTCCATACAGATATTGGAAACAGCATCGTAAAGAGATGCATGAAAGTGCCAAAGCCAACGGACGTGTGCCCCTACCTCATATACCTGTGAGTACAGACATTACTGTAAACTTTACTGTTTACTTTGTCATTTTTATGTGTTTATATTTAAGAAAAAGCATTTAGCATAAAACTTAGAGACATTCACAAAGATAAAATGTGCTCATTGATCAAGGATAAAAGGTGGTATCGCTAAAGTATTAAATAGTAGTTCGGGTAAATAAATTGGTTATGTAAGGCTCTTTCTGTTCTGGTTCAGTATTCTGATTGATTTGGGGGGGGGGTTAACATACATGTGGTCATTAAGCGAATGCTGTAACTGGCTTTGAAAAGAATGAGTGGGGTCCCTCTGTGGATGCAGCCCTGGTCGTATACACAATATACTCAGTGGTGCCTCAGTAGAAAGTTGTCAAGGCTGGAGTGGGTAGGCTTGCCCTCTTCAGTCTGAGGTGAGGTATGGAGTGACACGCTAATAGGCAATCATGGAGCAGTATCAAACTTGGTTGCGCTACCTCGTAATCTCGTGCACGCCCTCTTGTTTGTGTAACTTTCTTGAACCGGCGTGATGTGAGACGCCTGGTGAAAAGTGGAATACGAGTGCGACAGCGAGCGAAGAAATTGTGAATGAAAAAGCAAAGGTCAGCTCACCAGTTCGGCAGTTTTTCCGATTTTTTCAGTCGGACGTATTCAGAC
>VOQJ01021099.1:9682-21207 GCA_015052665.1 Apistogramma diplotaenia | reverse complement strand
CATGAGAAGCCAAAGCCCCCCCCCCCCGGCCCCCAAGCTCCTGGAGAGAGCCAGCCAGCAACACACACACACACGCATGCACACACACACACACACACACACAGAGTTGTATGTTCATTTTGTCATTTGAATTAAATTATTAGTTACTCCTTTATCTTGTATCCTTCCTTCTTTAATGTTAACTCTTAAAGTCACAGCAGGTTATTTCAACCAGATTATAGATTTATGGTTTGTTAACATTACCAGTGTGTAGTAAATTATCTTTAAATAGTAAATTACAACTCCTTAGAATTTCATGGGAAGAAGCTTTTCTTGTCAGGATCAGAAGGAAAAACGTATTAGTTTCATACTGATGATTATCCATACAGTAAGGGATTGAGTGTTATAGTAACTGCTTTCAGCCAGAAAAATCTGACAGATCAGACAGGTATGTTAGGAAAAAACACTTGATAAATACAAATACAATTTAAAAACAGAGAAATCTTAATGTGGTTCCAACAGTAGAGTCAGTTTCATTAACATCTTTTGATGCCACCTCCTGCTCAGTGTGAAACAGGAAAGTGCCATCAGTGGTGTTTGGTAAAGTTTTATTGTAATGCAGCATTAACTTAACAAACAGCTTCAGCTACCAAGATGATCAAGGATGCAAGACAAAGGAGCTGCTGGGTAACATGCAGCAGCCTGTTTGATGTATTTATTTTAAAACAAACAAATTCCACTTATGGACACACTGACAGTCTGAAACATGTAGTCTTCCCCCTACTGGTCTAACTCCATATTACGGCTACTGCCATCAGGCCTTTGAGTCCATTCTGCAGCTGTATGAGGCCCGGGCTGACTACGAGGAGTTTTGCATCCCGATGTGCATATTGCCTGCTACCATTAGTAACAATGTTCCCGGCACTGACCTCAGTATTGGAGCTGATACATCCCTCAACGCCATTGTGGAGGTAAGGGCCCAGCCAAGGAGATGAGGGGAAAAATTAAGAGCTGCAGGTATGCTGAAGTGTTTTTACAATTTATATATATATATGTGAATGAAAAGAAACTGACAGATGAAAATGGATTTTAAAGCTTAAAATCCCCCCTATAGCATCTGTTTCTTACGTGTCACGCTGTTTTGCTTGGTTTTAATGCTGGTTTGAAATATGAGGCAAGTTTTGATTTTTCTTTCTCTACTACTCAGGATAATGTAGAGAATGCACTTTGACTTATTTAATGTGTAGAGGTGCATTGCAAAGAAAGCACAGAAACAGTATTTGCACGTTGCAGTGTTTTCAGCTGTTTACTCCAATTCAGCTACTTAAAGTTATAGAGATGAATGAGTTCAACCACAGTGTGTCTCTGAGTGCACAATGCAGTTGCACGTTAGCGACTGCTCGAGTCATTTACTGACTGTGCATGATTTCTGAAGCAGCTATACCTGCCACTGTAGTTGGTGAATGAGGCTGTTTGTGTCTGAAGAGTGCATCACTGTGACTGTTCATCAGTGCTTTTGTTTGGCCTCTTGTGCATTTGGTACCAGATGGGTGAAGTCAGCCAAGAAGACTACTGCAGTGAGCATCAGACAGCCTTTAAACATGAGCTTTTCTAAGAAGATAAACAGGAAAACACACTGCAGTGTCCCCATCTGGTAGACTCCACTCATCTGATTGGATCAAAGGGATGCACCGGTCGACTCTGATGGCGCTCAGGCTTGTGCTTGTCTTCCTTCCTTATTTATCGTATGGAAAACCCCCAAACTCATTTTAACCTTAAGTTTAACCTCATGTGTGCTAGGTCTGGAAAAAAGATCGGCATGGCACAATAACACGGGAAGGAAAATCACACTATTTAATTTTTCATCCAGTTGCAAAACCATCTTAAGATGTGTAAAGAAATAAGCACAATTTCAGCAGTATGACCCAGTGTTTCTGCGTGCAGCTTATCTGCTGCTACCACAAACAGCCACTGCTGTAGCAAATTAAATTAGTGGTGTCATGACAGACAAGAAGACTGTAAAATAAATAAATAAATAAAGCCTCAAAAGTCCCAAGATTCCATTCTTTAAATAGTGGACTGGTTCGGACCCTTTGGCTGTCCTGTTCTGGACCGCCTGCCATATGTTTGACACCTCTGTTCAAGAAGGGAAAACCTGACCCACAGTTACTGGAGTGAACCTGTGCATCTCTAAGAGCACTCAGATATTTGATGTACTTTAAAGTAGAGCTGATGCTAATTCTTGAGTTTTTAATTTCATTATACAAAACTCTCAGTGCTCCTTATTATCTTAGCTGAGTAAATCACTTAATATTTCTGTTTTTTAAGTCATTTCATTTCCTGTCAGCTCTACTTGTGCGTACAGTGTGCTTTGCAGTTGCATGCTCTCCATGATGAGCAGATTTTGCTCCTTTAATGACTGTGTAATCTTTCGTGTGTGTGAATCAGACGTGTGACCGCATCAAACAGTCAGCTAGTGGCACCAAGCGGCGAGTGTTCATCATTGAGACGATGGGGGGCTACTGCGGGTACCTGGCCACTGTGGGCGGCCTGGCAGCGGGTGCTGACACGGTCTACATCTACGAGGAGCCATTTGACATCCGGGACCTTCAGGTCAGAGAGAAAAATCTGCATGAGATGAGAGTTTTCTACCTCCGATAACACAGCTCTGACTGTGAGCACAGAAGCCCCTCCTATCTGCTCTTCAAGCTTTCTGTTCGCGAGGGGCAGCCAGTCAGAAGACAGCTCGCTTAAACGGGAGGGAGGAGCTTTCCCCACATTACTCAACTGTAAGGAAGCAGCACAGATCACACTGCACTGCAGCAGCTTCTGTAGTCAGTCAGTGCCTCTGCTTCAGGGCTGCGCAGGCGACCCAGATTAAAGCAGTGCATGTGAAGCAACTTATTAATAACCTCCGAGCTGACAGACAGATCCATCAACAGATCAGGTCAGGGAGATTAGAGACATCAGGACTGCTATTGTTTACAGTGTTCCTGTCACATACATACTGTTGATTATATTTTTATTTGTTTATTTTATGCATATGTTTTTCACGATTTGTTGCGTTGTGTGAAACGGTGTGTAAAAGCATATATGCACATTTAAAGACTTTGTTTTTTCTCTTCAATGATCACAATGAGAAGGAGTGTAAAGGGAATATATTTGGTGTCATAAAACATAAGCGTCTCTGTTGCATTAATACTCTTGGCTTCACCAGCTGGGCGAAAGACAAGATATGGCGCCCCTCTGTGGTTTAACCGCTTCCTGCGCCTCTCCATTCTGTAATGAGAGATTGAAGTGTGAGTCTTGGCTGCACTGGCTGCTCGTGCAGGTTTAATGTGAGACTCTGTTTTCAGGCTAACGTGGAGCATCTGACGGAGAAGATGAAGACGAGCATCCAGAGGGGACTCGTGCTCAGGTGAGGCTCAGCGCTTTCCTTCTTTAGGTCCATTTAGAAGCTGCTGTTTCCTCGGCATCACCTTGCACAAGCCTGCGGGACTTTAGCACGGCAGAGCATAATGCTTCATTTTTAAATGTAATTTTGCAAAGTGTTATTTGTAAATACGCATTTCTCAATTAAGTATATAAAACCAGAGGCATTTAAGTGTTTTTGGTTGACTGCACACTTTGTTTCATGTCCTCTATTGGGGTTATTTTCGTCCACTGCACCACCACCACGCTCTTTAAATGGCTCCCAGCAGGACGGAGGTCTGTGGAAATAGGGCAAATGTAGTATTTTGGACAGAGTGTAGGTGACATTGTGCATCTGCATAATTTCATTATCACAAGATGCCTTTGGACATGGTGCGTTACAGGGTCTCTGTGCACAGATGCAGTGAAAAGCGAACCCTGGATTAAGGGTGTAGAGATTTAGCAGCTTCATGACTCTGTGAACTAGTTGATAAGTGATTTCAGGAATGATTTAGAGCATCTTCTTTCAGGTTACCACTTAGTTATTTGGTGAAGTGATCCTTTAACTGGCCTGTTGACCTTGTGGTGTGTTTTAGAAATGAGAACTGCAATGAGAACTTCACCACTGACTTCATCTACCAGCTTTACTCTGAGGAAGGACGGGGAGTGTTCGACTGTAGGAAGAACATCCTCGGTCACATGCAGCAGGTTGGACGTGCGCACAGAAAAATAAATATTATGTTGTGGTTGATGTATTTTCATCAAAAATAAGTAAATGAGCCAGTGATGTACAGTAAGGAGCCACGTTTTCCACTTTTTTCCTGTCACAGGGAGGAGCTCCATCTCCCTTTGATAGAAACTTTGGCACCAAAGTTGCAGCTAAAGCCATACAGTGGATCACACGGACTCTCAAGGAGTCCTACAAGGGAGGCAAGTCCAAACGTCTGACTCTTGATTTCAGTGAGGATGCAGAACATTTAGGTATGAAACTGATGTGCCTCAGTTACAAAAGAATGGTACTTCTCTTCAATGCAGGGAGAGTGTTTGCTAACTCGGAGGAGACTGCCTGCCTGCTCGGGATGCGTCGCAGAGCTATGGTCTTTCAGCCCGTGGCGCAGCTCCGGGATGAGACTGACTTTGTGTAAGGAGACCGTTTAATATCTGTAGCAGCGTAGCTCCACTTGCTAAGATGAGACAAACTGTGTTTGCTTACTGTAAAGTATCTCTGCAGGAAAGAACAGTATTCTTTTAGGACAGCGTGATAATGATGAATTACAATCGTCCACCCTGGAAGTAATAAATTAGCTTTTCAGCATCACTCTGAGACAGGCTGTTTGTAATTTCAGAAATACTGCACAAATATGTGCACTGAAGAACATTTCCTGGTCAAAAAGATTCCTCATAGTGTGACTGTATCCTTGCATCTCTACTTACAGCCACAGAATCCCTAAGGAGCAGTGGTGGCTGAAGCTCCGCCCTCTAATGAAAATCCTGGCCAAGTACAAGACGAGCTACGACGTGTCCGACTCCGGGCAGCTGGAACACGTGTCACGGATCCGACCCAAAGACAGCAACACCTCGACGGCCATCTGAGCGGCATCACTTCCACAGGCAGGGAGTTTCACTCCGACGGGACGACGGCGTCACACCACAGTGACATCACAGTGACATCACCGGTCAGCTGCTGACTGACTGCAAATATATTAAGGTAGATTATAAAAGATAGGTTATTTTAAAAAGATCTATTGAACGGTCACAGCACTTTTCAGAGGGGATTCTGTATACTGGGCCACGGCATTTGAGATTTTAATTAGTATGAACCTCCCAGCAGCACTGTTATTTTATTTTGTAGATCCATAAAAGGTATTATAAACACACAGACCTTATATATAAAACCCTCTTCATTATGTACTGTATAAGTATTCAGATTTTATCCCAAAAAGAGTAGCTAAATCTAATTTTATGAGTGATTTTGTGTTGTGTGAACACAGCTTTTGTCACCTTTACTTTGTACTGCACTTTGAGCCCCGTATTTAAAACTGATCCCCTGAAGCTGCTTATAAAGAGAGAACATACAGGCTCACACGCTTTCTGTCACACCTCAGAGTGTCGGCCAGGCTGACTGTAAAACGTGGAAAACTTGACTGAATTTACAGGCTGTTTCCCTGCAGCTTTAGAACAAGCTGGTTGTGTGTCCTGTCACCTGCTAACTTTTGTGTGTTGTGTGTTGTTACCTTTGCTCTTTGTGTCTGCCATCCTGTAGTGGTTATTTGTGAGTTGCGTGTGAACAGTGAAGCGCCGGGTTTCTGAGACTGCGAAACATTTATGTGCCGGCGGTGTGACGTGTTCTTTCACAGAGTAATAAAGCATTTATTGTGTGGAAACTCTGAACTTCATGTGTTATTCCTCTTTTTGGTTAATACAGACTGCCTTTTAAATGGTTGGTTCACTGCAACCATTGAAAATACATGAGAGACCTGACACTCCAGAGTCCTGACAGCCACAACTGGGAAATTGTTTTGTGCACTGAGACATGCACACAGAGGGTAAAGATAAACTTTTAGATTTTCTAGGCTTTTTGCATCCAGACTGTGAGTTTGCATTGCCATTTAGTCATTATTTGAGTAGGAGGAGCCAGAGATGTCAGTATTACTTCTACCCATTCTTTTAGACGAGAGCTTCAAAAATATCTGCAGTCACCTTGATAAAGCAGTTACAGAAGAGAGTAGTGAGGCTTTCTTCCGGGACTTTGGTTTAAACTCCAAAAGCAGAAGTTTCTGCAAAAACAGTAAATTATCCAGAACAACAGGACGGATTCTGGAAAGAAGCTGCTGTTAAAACTAAAACTACAGTCCCGGCAGGTTTAGAAGTGTGCTTCCATTCTTCCAAAGCTACATTTGTGAGGTCAGAGACTGAAGCGAAGGCCTGGCTCAGAGTCTCGGCTCGAATTCATCACAAAGCTGTTCTGTTGTGTTGACGTCAGGACTCTGTGCAGGCCGGTCAAATTCAAATTCTTTCCTGGCTGCAGCTGCTCGGCCAAGGAAACCAATTCCATGAATCTGTTCCTGAGCTAATCTGAAGGCCACACAAAGTTTGGAGGTCTGTAGCATTTACTCCGCAGAAAATCGGCAATTTCTGCACACCAGGCAGCTCAGCATGCGAACACATGAACAAGCCAGACGTGGAAAATTATTTGGGGGAACTAAATGTTTTCCCCCCAAATTATTAATAACTCAACAATCACACAATAACGCTCACACAGGTTTTGTATTCCAAAGTGATAATGTAGCATTTAATTCGAATATGTACATAACGGAATACGAACGCCAGAAAGTGGATCAGGCCACTTTGTTTCTCTTCGTGTTCAACTTCGCAACCATTGGAAACATCTCTGACGCTGCTCTTTGGATTTACACCTTCTAAGAAGTATCTGATGGTACTATTTTATAATCCAAGACGGATCTTTTCTAATAGTCTCATTCTCTGGGCCCAGGATGACAACACCACATGTCTTCTGACCAGCACTGAGGTACCTGCAGAAAACACCAACAACAGCTGTTTCAAGCTTTGGCCAAAGATTATTAACTGTTTCATTAACATTACTGTCACTGATACAGCAACAATTATAAAGTCACACTTGATCTTAAACCAATAAAGCAGCATTATTAGCTCTTTAATTCCACAGATGAATTCCATTTTCCGGGATTTGTCAGTTTTACCTTTCAGCCACATCCACCAAATTTTTATGGTCAACAGCAAAGAGTCTTTGTCTGTGACCCTGCTTCATCTCGTCTGTGACGCCACTGAGGAACTGACCCATGCCTGCACCAAAGACACAGACGAGCTTAAATCAGAACATGAAGGAGGACTCGTTTGCTCTAGAAATGCTCCACGAACTGTAGATTACTGGATGGGGAAGTCAGGATGGCAAATACAATGAGAGTCTGAAAGAAACGTTCTGCACAGAAACACCAAATCTGTCTAAAAATACAAACTTATTATAATTCATCCATTTCAGGACATGTAAACGTTAAAGGTTTGATGTGAACTGATCCAGGCAGCTGCTTTCAGGAAACCCTTCATCACTCAGGTGTCTCACCTTTGTCTGCAGGGGCCACAGGTGAGTCCACGGCCGAGAACACCGACAGCTTGGCTTCATCGATGTCTTGCTGGGTGAACTTTCCTGACTTCGCCCAGTCGATACCGTTACCAAAAGCAGATAGCGTCTGCACTGAGTTCGGGTCCCTTTGGCACAGAAGAGAGAAAAACGGAGGTCAACACACCTGAGACTCTAATCATTAGAATTTGACCTTTCAGTTGCTTTATGTATTTAACCAGTTTACAGTCACAATTTCACATTACAGTTTCTCCAAGGTGGATTTAATCCCAACATGCACACACGCACAAATCAAATATAGGAACCAAAATCTTGTCAGTTGGTTCGGCCGCCTCAAGTGGCAGATCCGTATCAAGCAGCTGCGTCTCTTTTGCAGTTGTGAGCCCTCTGATGGCTCATGGACAGCAGCTCCAGCAAAAACCACCAGCACACGTCAGCAAAGGTGGGCTGCACTGGTTACCCTCCAAATCCACATCAGGAAAGTGCTCTTTGGTGATGTGGCTACCAGAAGGTACCAGGTCTGCATGTTGGCTCACCTGCTGGGTGACATGCCCCCCTCCTCACCAGCTCTACACTGGTGGTGGAGTCAGTTTAGATGCTAATGAACTGGAATCTCGAAGCTTCCAATCCTGTTTGAGGTAGAAGTGGCACATTTTTGGGGCATCTGAATTGTTTTAGTAGATTGTTACATGTGTTTCTGACTGATGTTTATCCAAACATGTTTCCTGCCTTGACTTCGAGGTCACCGTGTCAGCTGTAACAATGATAAAAGGTTAACATACTGAACTTCTACCCACCTGTAAGAGTAAAAGGTGAAAAGACCACCTCCCATTTTGGCTCCACCTCCATAAGCTCCGCCTTTCTCACGGATCTCTCCATGGAGGAATTTTGCAGTCATCATCCTGGCTAAGATGCACAAACTAACAAAGGAGTGAAGAGAAAATGCTTTATGGCACCAAATGAAAGCATAACTAAGAAATAAATGATTCCAGCACCATCAGGATGTAGTGATGTCGTTACCTGGCATAATCCTTGTGGGAGAAGGGCACTGCGCGAATACTCTCACTGACAAAGTTGACAGGAAACGGCAGCTGGAAGAAAGTCTTCATTGGACACGGATGGAAAGTTGGCTCCTGAAAAGCGTAAGAACACAAAAAAAAATGGTTTACTCATTAATTATTAATCAAATCGATACATAGGACATTTCTGGCATTTAGGGTGTATGTAAATGTAACTCCTGAACTTACTGATATTAGTTTTCTGCGTGGGCCAGTGTCGTCCAGGGGGTTCAACGGCTTCTGCAACGAACACAAAGGCTTCTTTAAACTTAGCTCGATGGCTTAACGGTGAATTCAGTCATTCATACAGGTTCGTGCTCCCTGTACAGCCTCACCTCAATAATGTTGGGTCTGACAGGTTTGCGCTCCTTTCTGTTTTTGGCCACGTCCTTTATAAAACCCTCCAGGTGTGCTGCTGCATCAGATATTTTTTGTGGAGTCGAGTTGATCGCACACCTGTTTGGACACGTTAAAACGCGTTAAGTGCCTGATAGCCAGTCTGTCACAGCAGCTGTGAGAGGGACCCACCTCATGTTGACGGGGTTGAGGAGGTGTATTTTGATCCTGGGCAACGTCCGCAGGATTTGGCTGAGGTCCGCCATCTCAGCTGTTCTCTTCATGAACGTGACCTGTTAGAAGACAAAGCAGCGCCTCTGAAGTACTGACACACCAATGCAACACATGGACAGTTATTTTATGGCTGGGTTTCTCTGAAAGCTTAAGTCTTTACTCAAAGATACCTGATCCATCCCACCAAAGGTTTCCTGGAGGTCTCCGGCTGGAGTGAGGTGCCGGCCTGCCCGAGTCATAGCGTACATGTGGCCTGAGTAAGAGATGCCATTGGCCAACTCCTGTGCTGCCTGCATCACCAGCACTCTCAGGCGCTCCTCATCATCAAAGTGAGGACTGAATGACAAAACCAGGCCAATCAGCTGAGTGACATTTGCATCTGTAAGTGTCTCGAGCTGCTGGGAGGACTTACGTGTTGAATATGTCGCTCCACAGCTGAAACATGTGAGGAACGTTTCTATCCAGGCAGGAGGAGGACAAGACAATACCCTGAAGCAGAAGGAAGAGAGAGACAGTGCTGACAAGAATGCACATTTTCAATACAAACATGAAGGTGTTTATGGTTTCTTTAGAGAGAAAATCTGGTTTAAAGTTTAATTGAACCCTTCATGAATTATTTTGCCATTCATTTTTCAGAGGCCAACAGTTTCAGCTCATTCCACTATGAACTGTGGAACCTGAACTATTTACCAATACAACAGTACGATTTTCTGTTTTGCATTTCACTGCAAACAGAAGAATCACAGAGCGAAAGGCGTTTTTGGATTAAAAGTCACATTTCGCTGACCTGCTCATATGCATTTAGCTCGTTGGAGTCAGGGAGGACCAGAGTGGAGGCAGACATGCCCCCTGTCCTCAGCTCCATCTGCTGGGCTTGCTGCCTGTAGTCCAGAGCTCCACAGCCCATCCTAAAGAAACACAGCCATGAGAAAACTCTCACATTCGGGATTGTATCACAGTTTGATGTAAATGTAAAAAGTCGTGAACAGTTGAAAAGGCTGTTTCAGATCCATCTCATTTTGACCTGACAGCGTACTCACTTGGTAATAACACTGCAGAAAAGTGGGACAAAAAGTCTGAGGTCCTCTGGTAGTGTGTTGAGATTGCACACGGCTCTGAAGTACACCAAACCGTTGGTGGGCTGCTCACAGTACTGGACTGGAACGCCTCCTGGGGAGAATCGGAAAGCGCTCTTTGAAACATTAGGAGACCACAGCTTTCATCACATGCTCTTTGTAAAACAGTGCAGCGCCACACCTGCAGTGCTTATCTGAACAGGCGTGACGGGTATCGTTGGCTCGATGTCGGAAACTTTGAGTGCTGGCAGACAGGAGGCATCCTGGGTTTTACTCTGAGCATCCAGCAGCTCCAGACCTTTCCAAGAACGGGAGGGGGGATAACATTACAGTAACACCAACCTGTCTTATAATAAACTGGTTAAATTCAGGAATGTTGAGTTTAACACAGTGAACCCATTTTCACCTTTCTCATAGATGTGCTTTCTGTCGCTGTCAGAAAGAATCTGGATCTTTTTCTGAAGCTTCTCCTCCTCAGCTTTGGCCTGTTTCTCCAGGTAGGCCTCCTCTGGGCTCATCGACAGAGTCAGCCGGTGTGTATTCTCCTGAACCGTCACGTATGAAAATTTATAAACAAACCAGAAAGTACCTGCTCTGCATTGTCCCCGTTAAAGTGCTGATTTTGGCATTTTTCTTCTTCTGATGAAAACAACTTGAGAAATAAACTTAAACTGTACTTAACTATGTAATCGTGTATTTTATCTTCCCTATAATGTTAAATGATAAAGCCCTGAAACTCCAAATAAGACACACAACAAAAAAATAAATAGTTTCAAAACACACGTTTTACTTACCTTAAAGTATTGTTTGACTCTGTCCTGCAGAAAGCAGGGATTTTCCTTCAGGGCTTCTCTGAACTTGGCAACACTTTCACTGATTCGCAGCAGCTCTACTGGGTCCCCATCATGGTTCCACGGTGAAGCTATATACTAACAGAGAACAATAACAGACATATTTACATCCTTGATTTGCACAAATATAAAAAAACAAAAACCTATTACTACAAACACCACCTACATGGACGTAGTTGGTTTGTTTTCTACAACTAAAAGAGAAAAACAGTAAACTCACCGATGCCAGAGACAGGCCGAAGTTTGCCGACTGATGTTTCATCTGGATCTCAATCTTATGGATGAGAGCCTCAATCCTTTTCTCCTCAAAGCCGTCCCTGTGTTAAAGGACAAGCGTGAAAACTATTTTAGCTAATTCCTGGTTGTAGCGTTTTCCTTTTTCCTGCTGACTAATCGAGGTTTTTTTTTTTTTTTTATTTTTTGTAGATTTGATTTAAAACCAGCCGAAAAAATCTTTTTTTTT
>VOQJ01021098.1:3383-15365 GCA_015052665.1 Apistogramma diplotaenia | reverse complement strand
GTGTTCAGAGTTAATCCTGTTGGATGTGGTTCGTCCTTCTTGGTGGTATGCTGACATTACCATGGATACCGTGGCTCTTGATACATCACAAAGACTTGCTGTCTTGGTCACAAATGCGCCAGATTTTTTTTGAAATATGGTATGTCACCCATAATGTTGTGTGCACTGCAATATTTTGAGCAGAACTGTGCTCTTACCTTCACACTCTGCTTTTACTTAATGAAGACTGGCCACCAGGCTGGTCCAATTTAGCCATGAAACCTCCCACACTAAAATGACAGGTGTTTCAGTTTCATTGGCCAACCTCTGCTGTGTAGTATACTTATGAATAGGGATATACTACTGTCTATGTATACTTGCTATGTAAGCTTTAGGTACATCACAACTAGAAACTTCTCTGAAACCCTACACAGTAACCTGGCATGCATATGTGTGTAAATGTAAGTACACATCACATCAACACAGCCTGCAACTACCAGTGAGAGAACAACAGTCACCCTCAAGATGAAGACTCACAAATGTCACCAAATTCCCAGAGGGAGCCTGCAGAAACTATTGGAATGTACATGAGGGACAAAGAAGTGGGAAATGTGGGATAAAAATGTTTGCTTCTGAAAAGCAAACTGGCCCCAACCAAGAGAGAAGGAAAAAGTGCCAGCACCACATATAAAACACCAGGACACAACCACTATGCAATTAACACATAAAACACCACACAAAGGCACAAATACTGGTACATAGTCAGCTTAACAAAAAAGTCTAAATCAGCCATCAGTAAGTATTCAAGACTGAAAAAATGCCACACAAACAAGACAGAGGGAATAAAGACAAGGTAAACTCAGGAGTCTGGACCTTTAAAATCAAAACAGGAATGGAAACTCAATAATGTCACAAGAACTAAAAGCCCAACATGAAATCCAAACAGAAACAAGAACTCACAAATACCACAAAAAACAGAATATGAATCCAAAGCAGAAAGACAAGAAACATGTGAAGAAACAATATCAAAGCATGTGACATAGAAATATCACTGATTATGATCCAAGCATATTATTATTATTATTATTTATTTATTATATTGTTAAAAATCATCATAGTACACTGTTATTCTGAAGCACCTTAAGTCCACAATCGCCCAAAATCCGGTGGTCAACTAAGTCATCAAACAGGTCCAGCAGAGGATGCACTTCCTGCAGCAGTTCTGGAGCGGTCAGCATCACTGCAGGTTCATCACACCCTGGACACCAGCTGTTCCAGCTCCTCCCCTCTGGCAGGCGCTAGAGAGCAATGAATGCCAAAGCGACCACACATTCACTTTTCAGGACACTGTGATAATGTGTGACTGTGAGACTTCTGTGATTATGTTTATCACAGTCTGAGAACTTTGAGCGTCTGCTTGGTTAGACAGGCAGCTTCAGACAGGAAGATGGAAATTATGTTAACAAAGACTACACTGTCAAATGTGGCTCTTTGTATTTACAGCGCTGATGGAGCTTAGCCAGCAGCTAAGAAAGTCATCTGTCTCCATCTTACGTTATCTGTTTTACTTCAGAGAGCCACTGCCACACTGAGTTTACATGTAATTAAATATACTGTAAAAATTTAATTTCCATTATACAGAAAAAAATTTATTTTCTGTAAACATTTAAAAAAGATGAAACCGACTATCTTGAAACAAAGGCTGAGACTAAGTATGCAACTAGGGGCTTAGTAATACTGTAAGTGATCATCACAGAAATTAATGTCACTGCTCTCCACGTCCCAGAAACAGAACTATAATATACCACTAAAAAAATGAAAACAGGAATCCAAAGCTAATTGAGGATCGTGACACTGGTTTTGACAGAGCAAAGAACTTTTATACTCTATTTTTAAAGATGTCCTATAAGAAATATTCATTATTTATGTAGCATAGCCAGTACTCTAAACACTAAGGAACTGCACTTCATTGCTTCATTTATTACTTCCATTAGCAGAGGATATGCTAAACCATCCTTTATGAAAGGAAATGAAATGATTTATTAATGTGTTGCTGCTGATATGTTTCAGCCTTTAACAACAAGAGTTGGGCTCACAGCATTACCCTGTTGTAATAAAATCTGCTTCTTGAGGAGCACAGATTTATATCAGCTCTCTAAATCCAGGCAGACTGGTTTGTACAATCCACACAAATCACATTATACACGAGATTATTCATCAAGAATGAAGCATCTGTTTTTAATAAGTTACCTGCTAATGCGTACGAATGTATGGGTAATACTTTATAAATGATAAATTAAGTATTCACTGATACCTTATTAATGCCTCTCTAAGATTATAACTTAAATGAACTATATAAAAGTGTGTTTAACATTCAGCTTGCATTTCTTACAGGTGGTGTTTATTGAAAGGCCTTTAGGATTATCTGGAATTAACATTTAGATTGCATCATCTCTCCATCAGAAAATACAAAATAAAATAACATTTTATTGCTGACAGAAGTGATAATAAACATCACTAAAACATATGCAAGCAAGGGGCCAGGAAAACCAGATACCAGTATCACGGAACATGGAACAGGGAAACGCAGCAATGTGAGACAACACAACAAAGGGCAAGGGGAGACTCAGACAATAAATACACAAGGTAATTAGGCCAGGGCAAGCAGGTGTCAAACACAGCAGGAACAAATCAGAGCTCGCGAGACAAGGTAAGTTAAACTCAGTACGTGACAGTACATGACACTATTAAAAAAAACAGGAAGTAACAAGCAACGGACATTTCACACAGAATAAGACGTAAGAGGAACCACAGGGATCCACTGAAACCCCTGGAATTAAAACAGAAACACGACGGCAAAGCCAAGACTTCGAGAACCCAGAACACAAACATGGCAAAACTAAACACAATACCTAGAGGGAGACAAACTCAAACTACTATAAACAATAACGCCTTCTCATAGAAATTATTAACCCACAAAACTCTAGGTCAAGACCTGAGGACCGTGACAATCAGAACAAAAATGTCTATAATCCCAAGCTCCCTTCAAACTCACTTTAATAAAAGCTCCTCTGTAACAGTGAACCGAAAGTAGTGCAACAAAAGCAAGCTGAAACTATCCTCCCTCCTTTACAGAAAAACAGGGGATTGTGTTTCTCTTGTCTCGTTCCAGTCAAAGTGGAGAGAAAGCTTCTCTCTTATGCTGTTGAGCAGAAGACAATGAGCTGAAGATATTTGAATATTGTCCCAAGAAAGGTAGCCTGTGAGCCGCCTGTACATTTACAGCACACATTCAAACAATTATATGCTAAAGAAAATAAAGGTTTTCTGGCTTTTATACTTCCGGAAATAGTTTGTGTAGAATGCCGAGCTTCCGAGATAATCGTTGCTCAAAATGCTTCCCCCCTCGTAATGCTTCCCCCCTCGTGAGGCCCACACTTATTAAGGATCAGTGCCATCAGGACACCAGATATTCTCCTTACACAGGAGCATGGCTGCACAGACGGCCACAGCAGGTTTTACTGTCAAGCCTCAGCTGCAACACCTGATGCTTATAACTGTCATATTTCTCAAGAGCAATAATGCTGCATAGTGCCCCACTCCCATGTGCATCTGTTAATACATTATTTATTACTTCTTTTATATTATAAAACTTCTTATTTTTTAAATTCATGTGCAGTTTTTTATCTTGCGAAATTTTCAGATGCTCAGTGACCTACCTTTTTGTTTTTTGTTGACCCTGTCCGAACTTCCATATGACAAATATGACAAAGGAATCTGAAACTGAACTGAAACAAAAAAGGAAATGTTGGAATTGGATTTAGAGAAAATAAGGAAAGACACAAAAATACAGGCTATACTGTGAATTTAATGGATTGTAAAAATACAGAAATGCTTTTGCCTCCTTACTTGGCAACATGGCAAAACATATGGACAACATATAGTTCAATTACTTTATTTCATTAAAAAAACATGGCGTAGGGTCATACAAACAACAGTCTGCCTCAAAGTGCCCGTTGTGGTACTAATCATTTGTAGCACACATCAAAGTTATTTGCCATGCAGTTTAATATGACATATATTTCGCAGAAATTTGCCAAATTTCAATAGAGTGGGGGTCAAAGGTTGACATACTAACGAATCAAAGCCTGAGACAGCTGAAGTCGACCACAGTGAACACTTTATTGTACATTTTCAGTTACAGTGCTGTCGTGTGACGCATCTGTTTAGCATCTGTAGGCGGTGCATACAAATGATACGTACATGCAGAACGCTGTGGGGAAAAACAGGTGCACTGTGCAGAAAAACCTGTTTGACGCATGCAAAAACCGCTCTCCACTCACAACCACACACACGAAAACCGCATGCAGCAACAGGCAAAACAGGCTAAAAATACTTTTTGATCTCTACTTTCTCATGTACAGTTCAGAGCGATGGTTGTCATGGTCTCTGTGTTATCCGTGGTTCTGTTGTTATTAGTTAATGAGTGGCATACAATCATAGAAAAAAACACAGTGGATGAAAATCCATGACATTATCATTAATACTGAACTAGTTTGATGAAAAACAAGAACTCAAAAATCAGGCTTGGATTTAAACCAGTGGCAGTTTAAATACACAGGCTTTAAATTTCACAGAAATCTGTGTGAGCATCTTGTGATGGTTCAATAAGCAACATTAAACAAACAGAAGGTGAAAATTTGATCAAAATATTTGTCTTGTTCCCAACAGACTGCAAGATCTCTAAAGGTGAGCACCAACTTTATGCAGGTAAGACGTCACTCACGCAGAGTACCTAACCTGAACACCAGTCTCATACTTGGAGGGACAGAAGCAGCAGAGGAGGCCTCCTCCCAGGAACAGCAGTGCTGCAGAGACCCAGCCGATGAAGAGTGAAGAGCCCATCTCTCTCTTCTGAGCTTCATGCACGAGAGGGTCCATAAAATTACGGATGATGTTGCCGGCAATCCAGGAGACTGGTATGAGCACCAAGACGCCTGCCGTGATGAAGAGAACTCCAGAAGCTATGGCTGCTTTGCTCTTCATCTTTTCATCTGGCACAATGTTGGTGCAGCTGCCCCCGACCACACCAAGAATGACCCCCAAAAACCCAAAGATGATGGAGATTATGACAAGTGCTCTGCTGAGCTGTAGTTCGCGAGGCAACTCCAGCATCGAATCATAGACTTTGCACTGCATCTGGCCAGTACTCTGGATCACACAGCTCATCCACAAACCCTCCTGGAAGTTCTGAGAAGTGATGATGTTGCTCCCAGTTGAGACTGAGACTTTCCACGTGGAAAGGATACAGATGACAACGCTCCCAATAAAGCCGATGACGGCCAAGAACAAACCCAGAACCTGTCTTCCACCAGCCGACATGATGAAGCTCGGTCAGTCTTCTCAAAGAGGAACAATGGAGTGTTCTGGAGAGCTACAGTCATTTATCTTAACAGCTGAGCAGGAAGTGATTTTCATGTGGGTTTTATAGGCACAGGAGAAGTTGATGGTAGCTGACAGACTGTCTTCTTACCTGAGACTTGTTCCAGTAATTCAAACAACGTCTCATATAATGAAAGAAAAGCCAACTGTTATAAAGATGTAGTTTTAAAAAGTAAAAAAAGATTGAAAAAGACTTGTATTTGTTTGGATGACACTAATTATGCAAGCAGGAACTTATCAATGCTAATTAGTGCATTCAGATGTTGTAACACTTGAGTTCCTCAACATGTTGCTCATACTCAGATCGTCCTTTGATACTGAGATCCTGTTTAGTCCATATTTCTGTGTACCCCAATTTCAAAGATCTTTGGTTTTAAAATACCCAACACTGGGTCTGAACGTTCACATACAACATGTGAACACCAATGGCATTCTTCCATTTTTATAGCCATAGAACAATAACCAGTGTTAAAATATGGCGATGCTAGAAAATAATTTTCACAGAGAGGGAGTCATAGAAAACGAGCCTGGTATCAATATGTTTATAAATATATAGTTTATTCATGGCTTTAGTAAAAACATGCCGTTATATGGTAAATAGTAAATGTGCTTTTTTTAAAATTTAGCAGCAAGTTGTATTTTCGTGTTTTGTCTCTGAACTCAGCAGCACATAAAGGGACTGTGAACCCAATGAGTGGACAACCCAAACAAACTAAATCCTGCGTAACATCAAACCCTCATTTTTGGATTTAGTCAGTATTCAGTTCTGTGTGTGGACGGCAAATACTACAGATGAGAAATACTGTACGCAAGAACAGCAGAGGATCGTAGACTGCGCAGCGTCTGGCATGTACACAGTATTACCACACACCCCACCCTACTGCCCTACTCTACCTACCCTACCAGCCAGCATGATGAAGCACTACTGATCTTTTCAAAGACAAAGGATGGTATCTTCTTGAGGGCTATGATCATTTATCTGTGCGAAACAGCTGACCAGGAAGTGGTCAGTATGTGGTTTTGATGCTGAGAGAAGTTGATGGTGGTTTCCTCACTTTCCACCCACTGGTTTCTTTTCAAAGAGAATTGCTGGGTTTCTAACAAAGTGGCCCATGGTTAGTTCATACACCCATCTGGCCATCTGTTTTCTTCTTCTTATCTAAATCAGGTTCTCTGGGGAGGAGACGCTGTAGCCTGTCTGAGCTGTCAAAAGGTGGGGTACACTCTGGATGGGTTGCCAGTCTGTCACAGGGTTAACACAGCTAGAAGGACAACCATTCATGCTCACATTCAAACCTACAGACAATTTAGAATCACCAATTCAATGTCCATGTCTTTGGACTGTGGGAGGAAGCCAGAGAACCTGTTAAGCTGTCTGTTAGGCACAAGACAGTGAGCTAAAGATATAAAAATTTGACTTGAAAAGAGGCAGCTTCGGAGATGTTTGTGAACATGTGCATACAACAAATGTTCAAACACCTCTGAGCTACAGAGGCAGTATTTCAGGCTTTTATACTCATGGAAATGGTTCACGAGGAGTGCTCTAAGATGGTTTGCTAATGAAAGTTTTTATAATCTTTGTGTCAATCTTTAAGATATAATCAGAAGTACAACAGCACTTCTGAAACTGTAAAAAGACAGCAATGTGTTAATCATGTAAACTCAGGACCTCGAGGTTCACGTCCACCTTGAGGCCTCTCTGTGTGGAGTTGGGACTTAGTGGGGTTAGGTGGTGATTCTAAATTGCACATAGGTTTGAATGGCTTTCTGCCTCTCTCCTGTACAGCGTGTACTCTGCCTCTTACCCTGTGGCAGCTGGGAGAATCTCCAGCCCCTCGTCACCCTGAAGATGGACATTAAAAAAAGACTAATAAAAGTACATGTACATGAGTGGATTTATCAAATTGTTAAGATACATATACAAAATGTAAAGTTTTTTCTTGTTTAAGTGTCATAACAGGTACAACAAAAGTCTAATTTAGACATGACAGTGATTCACCTTTTTGATTTTAGCTTATTTCTACTATTTGATTAAATTTCCTTCAAAATAAACACTGAAATTCTTGTAAGTAAAACTGTTCTTCATTTTTATGAGATTATTCTATAAGATTATGATTCAACATATATTCAACAGACTCCTCTCCTACACTTAAAAAATATAACAAAGTAAACACTTAGACATGCAGTTCACTGTAGAGTTCAATCTGTTACATGTTTCACAGAGATTTGTTGCAAAATTTCAATATTGAACAATTAAAAGTTGACATAACGAGCTACTTTCAGCTGCTCCTTTACCACAAGGGGTCACCACAGCAGGTAGCTACGCATGTTTGATTTGGCAGTTTCTTCATCAAATGCATCCTCAAAGGGGGGGGGGGGGCTGTGTCTCCTGCTGGAATCAAACCGGAGACTTTTCACTTGGTGAGCTGGTGATGTAGTGATGTAGCTCATCACTGCAGGTGGACACAAATGATGAAAATAGAGCCCCAAAGCCTGAAACAAGAAAAGGGTCTTTAAGAGTGAACACATCTGTACTGGAAGGACGGCACTATGTACTCCAACACTGTTCTCTCATCTTCTACAGCATCTGTAAGTGCCGCACAGAATCGCTCCTCCAATGACAAGCAGTGCTCCGGCCACCCAGCCCACAAATATAGAAGCCCCCAGCTCTCCACTCGTTCCCGGTTGGGCCTGAGGATCGTAAAAACCAGTGATGATGCTGGCAGCCATCCAGGAGACAGGAATGAGGCACAGGACCCCTGCCACTATAAACATCACACCTCCAGCCACGCCAACATTGGATTTGGTCAGCTGGTCATAATCATAGAAAGAAGTGCAGCGAGCCCCGACCACAGTGAGCCCGATGGCCACCACGCCGGCAGCAATTGAGAAGCAGATCAGAGCCCTGGAGGCCTGCAGTTGTTGTGATAAAGCCAAAACGGAGTCATAGACTTTGCACTGTAATTGACCAGTACTCTGGAGGACACAGTTCATCCATAAACCTTCCCAAAAGACCTGAGCGGTGACAATGTTCGCCCCAATGAATGCCGACACCTGCCACATGGGCAGTGCGCAGATTAGGATGGTGCCAAGAAAGCCGATGATTGCCAAAGACGCACCAACGAGCTGAGTCTTCATGCTGTCAGAAAACAAAGTACTTATATGTTTTTTAAATTTAAAAAAAGCACTAGAATCAAGCTCTAGCTGAGTCTAAGATAATTTTTACTTCAAGCTTACAGTCGTCTGTAAAATGCTGCTGGTTGTGTTTTACTTTGTTGTTTTGCTCTGCAGGTATGAGAAACGCAGCAGGGAGGGGACTCGCTGTTCTGTGACAGGGTTCCTGTTTGTCCTGATTCCTGTTGGACCTGTTTAACGAGGAGGAGGCAGCTGCTGACAAAAGAATGGAGCTGCTTTGTAATTTGAAAGAAAGGGTGGATCCCTCACTTAAACCAGAAGTGTGAAGGCTTTTCATTTCATCAGGTCGACTTTGTATGGGAATCAATGTTAAACTGCCATTACACATTACAGGAATACATGACCTCTCTACCAGGTTGTTAGGAGAAAAACACCCTGTTTATGCAGAGCTTGGATATAACAGTTGAGGTAACTGTAGGGTGGGACATGCAGAGAGAGATGAATCAATGCTCACCAGTGTAACTAAGGATTTGGCTTATGATTCAATCAAAGCCGGGATTTTACAGTTTGTTTTTTATTCAAAGATCCTTACAATTTTCTGATGAGCTTTGAGAATAAGAAAAAAACTTTCACCATAAAGAGTAATTAAATACCTTTTGATATACAACAAAATATAGTTCAAATGTTCACCTGAAGAGATCAGATCAGTATTGTATCTTGACAATAAAATGTGTTAATCTTACTAAATACACAAAATCTGTTTGCTCATGACCTCCTGCTACACAAGTAGGAGTTGAGCAAGCAAAATTGGCACACAGGTACATCTCAGGCCTCTGAAGATTCATATCTATAGACATTAAGACGTCACCATGTTTCCTATAGCAACCGCATACTAATAAGCAAATGGATCGTCTGTAGCGTTATGCACCTTTACCGCCTTACAGAGTTGAGTATTAAAGTTTAAAGCCACAACTCATTTTACATGGCACATTGCCTAGCAACCACCTATCAGACTACAACTGACCAGAAACTAAAAATACAAGCTGTACTGAGCCCACAGCTGTTTCAATTATTGCAACATGTTCCTCTGAATTAGTGCAACTCATCTGTTCCCCAAAGTTGCACCAGCATCTGATGGCTTGCATTTTAGTTTGAATACCATATTTTAACAATGTTCCTCATTAGCTTGTGTACCAATTTCCTTTGTTTCCACTAAAAGGTAAAAATGTCAAGTCAGTTTGCATGTAGTTGCATTACCTTTAAGTTTAAATAAATAATTTTGCACTTTAGAGTGTCAAAAAAATAAAATAAGCTTTAGCAGTGTTTGGTGGGGACCTCAGTTTTACTGTTAAACATGGCAGTCTTAAAGAGCTCACTAGAGTCAGTACTTTAAAATTAAACTTGCTGAAACCCTGCACTAGATTAAGCAGCTCAAATTTAAAACCCTGGAAGGAGGAGAGATAAACTAGTTAACATGTTAACCAAATCAGTTCAAGACATTTACTAATTACTAGGCAGACACAAAATACTGATAAAAGTTGTTTATTTAAACAAAAAAAAAAATCCACATAAAATACTCCAGACAAGTCGTTAAAAGTTTAGTCCAGTTCTCTAGAGCAGTGTCTTCAGCTTTCATGACCACTTGCTGGCATTAAACATATGCTCCTCCACTCGCTACTGTGCGTGGAGCTGAGTATTTGACAGAGTATCCACTATCCTTATGCTGCTTGCACTGACAGCAAAGGAGTGCTCCTCCAATGATCAGGAGTCCAGCTGAGCCCCAGCCAATGAACAGTGATGCTCCAAGCTCCCGCCTCTGTGTGTCACTCATAATAGGGTTGTAGAAGTTCCTGATTACATCGTTAGCAGACCAGGACACGGGGATGAGGCACAGAACGCCTCCAACAATGAATGCCACCCCTGCAGCAATGGCTACCTTGCTCTTGGCAGTCTCCTCTTCAATGCAGTTGGTGCACTTTCCCCCTGCGATGGCAAGCAGGAGTCCCATGAAAGCAATCAAGATGGAGATCACAACCAGTGCCCGAGCTGCCTGCAGATCTTGAGGAAGAGCAAGCATGGAGTCGTAGACCTTGCACTGCATCTGCCCAGTGCTCTGCATCACACAGTTCATCCAGAGGCCCTCCCAGAACACCTGTGCTGTCACAATGTTGTTGCCAATGAAAGCAGTCACCTTCCACATTGGCAGAGCGCAGATAACGATGTCTCCAATAAAGCCGATGGATGCCAAAAAGATGCCCAAGATCTGAAGTCCTGCAGATGCCATGGTATGCCAGCTGATGCCACAAGGAGCTGTGAGAAGAGTCAATCAGAGCACCAACACAACATAAGGAGCCATGGCTTAGCTGCAGCTTTTATAGCCGCATGGAAGCTTGTGGTTTGTCCTGATTGGCTATTCAGAATTGTTGAAAGTGAAAACACCTGTGGCCATTAGGTTAATATCACATTGCTAATCACATGACCTGTGATGGACTAACCTCCCGGCTAGTGACTGCTTGCATGAGCTCCAGTCCTCCCTCATCACTGACATGAATAAGCAGTTAAGAAAATGGAGAATGTTAACAAAACTGGAAATTACAAAAAGCCATGATAGAAACTGTAATGAAAATAATAAAACCTGACTTTATTTTCTTTAACCAGTGCAGCAATCAAGCTGAGTGAGTCCACCTGTGTTAATTATCCAGCGAGCCTCAGCTGAGCTGCTGCATGGGTTTGCTAAGAAGAAAATACTAGTGAGTTAGATGTTGTGCCACGTTGTTTCATTTCTCTGTCTTAGTCATCATATCTTATCAGGTAATTGATTTTAATAGTTTTTGTGTTACTTTTCACCTCAAACTTAAAAGTAGTATTTGTAACCAAATTAACTGCTCATTTTTCATGCTTATGGGATTTCTCTGAAGTGCTTCTTCCCTCAGTGGCAATGAAAGTGTTTACCCTGGTTTGAAAATCACTGCTCAGACATCTGAATTAGTTGGTTTGCACCAAAGTTTGCCTTTCATTCATTCGGTGAATATTTGACCTCTGGATGCAGTTTGCTGAATCACACTGTTAAAGCTTGTTTTCTTTCTCTGAGCTCTGCCGGGGCCTCAGCGGGCCTCTTTATGGGAAAGAAACCTCTGAACTCAAAGACAGCATGATTGGTGTTTATATCTGAGCAATGGAGCCAGAGCCCACCCAGGGGAGGGTCGTATTTGGGGGGAATTTGTGGGTCCTATAAAACACTGAGAGAGAACTTTTATTTAGGAACCCTGTGAAGAACTGAGACCAGCTTAAAAAGAAAACTGCAATGGCTTCATTAGGGCTGCAGATTCTGGGTGTAGGGCTGGCAGTGCTTGGATGGATTGGAAACATCCTGATCTGCATGCTGCCCTTGTGGAAAGTGTCTGCTTTTATTGGAAACAACATCGT
>VOQJ01021093.1:6527-17358 GCA_015052665.1 Apistogramma diplotaenia | reverse complement strand
ATATAATTTGTAGAAAATTATATATAAACATAAGCATGTTCATCTTACTTTTACAGAATTTTTTTTTTTTAAATTGCACCAAACGGGTGCCTGTATGGCTTAGTGGTGGGGTGGGCGACCCCATTCATTTCATATTCCGCTGTGCGGTGCTATGGATGATTCCCAGCCTGTCGTCGATTTGCCTGCATATTTTCCCTGTGTCTTTACCCCCTTTCCTGTCTCTCTCTACTGTCAATTAAAAAAAGCAGCTGTGGCCAAAATAAAAAATAAAAAATTGCACCAAACTGCTTTAACAACTCTCAGCATTACTCACACAGGGAACTGAGGTAATGTGTTGGCTGTGCATCAAAAAGATTTTTGTCTTTGTGACAACTGTAATGACATATTTTGTAAAAAATAAAAAAATAAAACAAAACAAAAGCAAAAAACAATTCCCCAGTAAAATGCTAAAATAGAGCTCTGTCACAGCAAGTTGCGTTTTGCTGCTACAGACTTCAATCAGCAGACTTCATTGTTATATTAGAACAGTCTTTTGCAGCTACACATGAATCACTATATATTCAAAGTTGTTGTGAACCCTTTGTAAAATAGTATGTTCTGCTGCTGAAAGCAGAGACAAAAGGCTGTGGAATCACTTACTGAACAACTGTCTCTTAAGGCATCAAACTTTCGCTGAATATCATCTCTGTGGTTCTGGAAGGAAGAAGAGCAAACAAGGAATCTGAGAATGCATGTTGTCTAATAATGAAGAATGCTGCCAGTACTAACAGCATTGTTTCTAACATGCACTGTAAAAAGTTTGCTTATTACTTAGATCCATATGTAGCAAACAGTGAGCATCTGCCTTATTTTGGGTGACTATGATACATGCGTGCTTGCACTTGTTTGTCGTACCCTAAGAGCAGTGATCTCCTCCTCCGCCTCAGCAGTTGTCTCTTCCAGCTCAGTCTTAGCTTGCTGCAGCTGACTCTCCAAGGCAAGACGTGCAGCCTGTAGGCTGCTGATTTGGGACTCGCGCTCCTGCAGGGACAGGGTCAACTCTGACACCTGTCTCTTGATCTCCAGTTTCTCTTCTTCGTGTTCTAGGCCCATCTACAAGACAGAGAGGGTTAGGGCGAATACCGAGTTGATATTATAGCAAATCAGACCACTAACACATTGTATATGAATTTCATTTTCAGTATAATTTTAACCTATCAGGACCACATTTTCGGGAAAGCAGGGCTCTAATAATGAAACACTGCTGGAATAAATATACCATTTTAACGATTCCCATTTTATGCACTTCTTACTAGCAGATAATGAAATGCAGTCTACTTTAAAAAAATACACAAGAGTTCATTTAGCTGTTTCACAAGTATTTGACAGATGGAACGGCCGATCACAACTGAAGTACATATTCGTGTGTATGAGGACAGTGTGTATGTGTTTAAGTGAGAGGCCAACAATTAGTGCCAATCTGTGTATCGTGTCTCGGTAGGGAAGACCGTGTGGAGGTAGAATATGACATCCAGTCAGCAGGCTGTGGACCAGGAACGTCGACAGACAGCACACCAGGGGGTGAGCGTCTTCAGAAGAAAGGGGGCACTGTGTTCCTCTCAGTTATGTCAGAACTACTTTTTATAGAGTAAGTTTGCACTGGATTCATAAAGACATCATGAAATTTGAGGTGAATTTCTCAGAGTGACCAATAATAATAATAAAAAGCCAAACTTGAGTTTAATGCTTGCAAGCAATTATCAAATAGTCTTCCAGTTTAAGGGTAAAGTGTTCACTGTCCATGCAAAATGTTCTTGACCTGCTTCGTGTTCTTATGGTTTTAGGATTTTCTCCATTGTCAGCCAAACACTGCACAGCTCCAGAGATGACACTGCTATTTTGTAAAGAGTGCCAAAGAGTGTGTTTAATTAGCTGTTTATCTGAAAGGCATCTGAGCTCGCTCACTGATCAGCTTCCCTAATCCTTTATGTGGATGGTAAGGCTATACCATGTGCCAGTTAACATGAATTACTTAATCTTGAGCTTGAACAGATTTTGCACTGTCTCAAAGTACACGGCTGCCTCACCTCCCGCAGCCTGCTCTCCAGCTCCAGCAGCCGGGTCCTCTTGGTTTGCTCCTGTTGACTCATCTTCTCCAGGTGCTCCTCTAGTTTGGCATTTTGGGCCTCAAGCTTGCCTGCCTGAGATTCCAAATAAAATTTTTGCTGTCGAAGCTCTGAGATCATTTCTTCCTGGGCTTTCCTAACAAAAATACAAATAGATGCCTATTATCTTACACTAAAAAAGTATATTAAAACTGGGGATGTACCACTTTAAAACAATAGTACCTGCTATAAACATTACAGAATGCATCTCCAATCACAATAACAATAAAAAATAAAAATTTGCAATTAATCTGATATTTACTTGTACAAAGCCAACATAACAAATGCCGAACCTGAGAAGCTTAATAGTTTTATAAGCTTCTCAGATTTGGATTTGATCCCAATAACACATTTAAAAGATAAACTGGAACATGGGCATGTTTATCTCTGAGTTCCAGCAACATGCTGCAGGAAAAATGTTCCATTCTTGCTTGATAAAGTACTTCAGCATCCAAAAGCAGTGCAGCTTGATATTGTTTATATGTATTTATTTTTCCCACAAAGTGGTAAAGTTGTAATATGCATTCTTGCATTAAAATGCACTTTTGAAAATGCCTTTTGAAGTGCTCCTCTTTAACAACCACATCACAACCATATTTTTCAGCTTGTTCCTTGCATTGATAAATCTCTGACGATTATCTAAAAATATTATGTAGTGTAGATGATTTTACATTAAGAATTGTTAATTTGGTATAACAGTCTTTCAGTTTTTACCTGTGAAAGCCTCAGCCTCTCTGGTGTTTCTTGTTTTGTACACAGTTATTACCTACTGCTACTTACAGTAACTGGGATCCAATTCAAAACAAGCAAATATTTTAGAATTAATGTCATTTTGTACCATTTCCACTCAAATCTAGCATTCAAACGAAGCTGTTCTGTTTTTAATATATGTTTTATAGAGCACACTAACCTCTTTGGTAATGGACTTGTATATTCTATTAAGATTACTTGAAAGTGCGTTTCTTCTATTTAATCTTAGAGATGACACACAGTTTACACACAGCGGGGACAGATCTGCCATGTTGCACAAAGATGTAAGTGCACACTAATGAAGCAATTGGAGGCAGACAGTGGGCATGAAGGCCCTCATCAAAGCACAGTGTAGGCAGAAGGTCTAGTTAACTCACATATTCTTCTGGGTGTAGATGCTGCTGTTAGCGGCCAGCTTGTTAGCCTCTGACAACTCAGCAATGCGCTGCTCCAGGTTCTTCATCTTTGAATCCATAGCATTAATGGTCTGTGGGAAGAAGGGAGAGGCACAAATATGCAGTAAATCACATCTCAGCACAATTCGCCGAGGATATATTCTCCATTGACAGATAACCAAATTCTGGTCAGAATATGGGACACACATCATTCAGCTGCACAATTTTTAAAGGCAACAGAATATTTTACTTCAGAAAAATCCTATTAGAGACCATTAAGGTGTTGCCAGAGATGTCTACTGTCAATGTCAGATGAATACCTTTAAAAGCTTCTTAACTGCTTCAATTCAACCATATTAACCAGATTAGAACTTAAGCCCAGGCTTTATAGTGCAACATGAAGCATACTACAACTTAATCTGTCTTCCTAACCTGTACATAAAAAAACTGAACTACTTTAACAAATTATAGTGTATAAAAGCAAATGAAAAAATATATATTTACCATATTTTTTAAATAAATTCAGAGGTGACAGGTTGCCTCAAATGAGATTGTACTGGGAATGATTAGTAGTAAAAAAGTAGCAGAAAAACCCCTTTAAATCAGATAAATGTATATACAGGTTTCCTTCTAATATCACAAATGCTTAAAAGTTACCTTTAGTTGTTTTAAATCAGGCTTTGCTTCAATCCGAGTATGATATCTAAAAGAAAATGCCTGTGATGATATGAGGTTGCGTGGCCTTACTGCTTTCTGTTCGCTGATGAGTTTACAGTTCTCCCTCGACTCCGCTTCCTGCTGCGCCCTCCTGGCCTCGAGGCTCTCCTTGTCAGCCAGGTCTGCTTTCATCTGGGCCTCAAGAACCTTGATCAGTGAGAGCCAGCGAATATTGCCGGTTTTAATTTGACACACTCCTATTTAGATTCCAGCCTGCCATGTGACGCAATCATTCAATGATATGCTTGTAAATGTATAACCTGATGTGGAAACATTAATTAGTGTGGTGTCACATGTCAGTGTAAGAAATGTGACAGCCCTGACTTAATCCACAGCAACACTTATTTAAAATGTCAGGACTGACTAAAACAGTATACATGTATATTTTGGCTCTAGTCTAACATTTAAAAAATATATATCTGCAACAGTTGAAAAAGATTAAGCTGACTCACTTTGATCTTGTCTTCATAAAGCCTCTCCTTTTGAACCAGCTGCGTTTCCATCCTCTGAGCCGTCGACTGGGCATCCCTCAGGTTTTCCTCCAGTTCCTGGACAAATTACACTTATAAATGAATAAATCTAACATGATAAACACAAAATAAAAAAATTGTCTATACACTTTAAAAAAAAGAATACAACATATTACATACAAAAATAAATAACTGAAACACAAATGACGAGCTGAAATACTCTGAAACTCCTGATTTACACAAGACATGATGTCACAATCTATTTAAAACAGGGAAAACTCCTCTATTGCACCAAAAATACATTTTTAAAAAAATTAAGAACTTGCATGGAAAAGCTGGAAATCCACAAGTCGACTGTAGTGATGCCTGCTCATGCTGACTCTGGTAAAATCTTGAATATGTTAAAGTCTATTTATGTACCAGCACTCGATAACTAGTAGCCATTTGTGATGGCTCAGCTATCTAAGTGAAGAGTATGCAGTGTGTACATGTGTGTTCTCAGATAGCTGGTGAGGACAGACAGACAGGGGGCTGGATGAATGGGAGGAGTGGGGCAGTGGGGTGAAATTAGGGGTGGAGTGGTGGAGAGCATTAGCAAGTCTTATCTGTAGCTCTCTCACCAGGATCTTTTCAGCCATCTGCTGGATCTGCTGGGATTTGGTCTGAATGTCGTCCTTCAGCTTATTTTCCCGCCGCTCAACCATCTCCAGCCTCTTTACCTGATTCTCAAGTGTCTTCCTGCCCTCCTGCTTACACAACAAAAAACATAGCAAGGCTAATTACACAGAAAATTGCAGGATGGTCCAATTGTTTAAAAAAAAGGCTATTTAACAAACAAATGGAAAGCTTTAGCATTGCAGGTTAATCTGGTACCTCTGTCTCCCTAAGACGGCGTTTTAAAGTGTCACTAGAGTCAGTTTTGCCTTTCAGGCGCTCCAGATCTCGCTCCAGCCGCTCTTTGGCCTGCCGAACATTCTGCAGCAGCTCTGTGGCTTCTGTGCTCGCTTTCACTGCCTGGGGAAAAAATCAGGAGGTCAAAGGCTGTTAGCGCATCCCAAGACAAACATCTTCATATGCCCCGGCTATTCCTGTCCACTAGGACAAATAAAAGAAAAAGCTATTCCAGTGAATAAATTGGGGATAACAGCAGAAAGGAATGCACAGCTTCATCCTGGATTCATACAAATGCAATTATGGTTTGCTTTTTCAGATGACTAGGAAAGATTTTTTAAAAATCCAGAGGCTTTAGTTATTGAAATTTAGATAGAAAAAATGTGTTTAAAACAACAATAAACAATGACAGTTGTAAAAGAATCTACCTTGGACAGTTTGTCTTGGAGCTCCTGGATTTTCACCTGCTGCTCAGCGTTGGTCTTAAAGAAAGAAAAAAAATGTGACAAATCTCAGACTATGGAGTACCTGCAGCTCTGGAGACTGCACACATATTTGACAAAGAAAGAATACCTTTTCAAGTTTGGAGAGAAGCTCCTCCACATCAGCTTTCCCCTGCTCTTTGGCCTGAAAATGAATAATATAATAGGAATTGAGAATTAATTTGACCCTGAAATATCTGATGCACTTGAGTAAAACAGCTTAGCTCCAGAAATTACTAATGATGGAAAGAGAATTACAACCCTGTGCGATATTTACTGCAATGAGATACAATAAAGTGTATGAGGTTTTCTATGATTTATAGTATGAATATTATCATTCATTTATTCATTCATTATTCTGCAAGAAGGTGAGCGCAGCAGCACAGAGCATTTTTCACACATTTCTCCTTCTGAAGGATCCCACCACAACATTCGGGCCAAGAGGGAGATGTAATCACTACAGCAGCGTGCCCTGCGTCTGCTCTGAGATCTCCTCTCAGTCTGCCATGTCCAGATCACCTCCAAAGGGAGGCATTCTGGGCTCTTCCAAACTCTGTGACTGAAGCAATTCATCAGAGAGTCTTTGGGTTTTTATCCACACAACTGTCAAATGTTAAAGTCTTGAAATGTAAGTAACATCCTGGTAGATTGGGAATGCAATTTACACTTGAATCACACAGTATTTTTTAGCTTCTTCTCTACAAGGTGACATATTTCATGTTCATAATTTGTGAGAGTTTATAGAAAGTTTGCATTTTGCTTTCAATAGGTAGAAAACTGTTAAAAAGCGGCTCTGAAAAACAAAGGAAAACTCGCGCACTCATGTGTGCCTGTTATTCAGTGTACATTTGCACTGACATTACATGACTTGCAAATATATATGGTGAAATATACACATACCTTCTGGATCCTTTGCTGATATTCCACAGCTTTCCTTTTGAGCTCCTCACTTGTCTGTCTTGAGTCTCTAAGTTCAGCTTCATAGAGGTCGCTGCGGCGTCGGGCAGCAGACAGATCCTCCTCCAACTGCCTGATGGTGACCTGCATTTCCTCCAGCTGGGCATGGTACTCCTGGGGTGAAATACAACATACAGTAGCCAACGAAATGAGAAATTAACAATAAACTGACTCTTGAGCCAACACTGAACAAAGACAATGTCTTTAGTAAAGTTATTGTGCAATGTGCTCCAGCACCCCCAAAAAATTCATTATCATCATTTTTCTTTGTATGTTTCACCAAAAAGTAACAGCAGCAAAGGTTTGTTTGGAAAAGTCTGAACAGGAACTCGGCTGTTATTGCTGACAGTAACAGCAGCCAACTCTATACAGACTAAGATGTACTTCACAGATCTGCTGACACTGTTTGATTGTGCAGTGAGCTATAGAACCTGCAGTGCAATGGAACAACGACCATTTATCATCAAATGCGTCAAAATCAAAGACAACTCAAGAATTAACACTCTGAAGATCAAAATGCCAACTTTGCAAAGGGGGCTCCTTCCTGAAAGGAAAAAAAAACACCTAAAATGTGAAAAACATGTTGGATTGAGGTAAAGGCTTTAAATATTTTATTAGATTTCATCACCATCCTAGTTCAACTTTGATTTGTCTTTTAAAATCATGAATGTGTATTTAAAAATTTGGCATCACCTCCCTGAGTAAGGGGTTGGTGAATCTCTAGATTAATGATCACGTCTCCACTTTTGCACCTTGCACGGATGCCATCTGCAGGGTTGACCTCTGAGTGCTAAGGACAAGGGAGTCCTCAGAGGGAAAGCCCTGCCTGTGTGACAGGGACACACTGAGAGGAAACGTAATCTAACGCCTTCTGCAAGGACTCCACTATCAGTTACAATGGTATAAAGACAGCACTGCTGGAAATGATTTCCTCAGAAAGCAACAGTACGGAGATGCAGTGTTGAAGCATTTTCCCCCTTTCACTGCACATTTTTATTATAAATACCTTGAAGTGTCCACGAAATAATTCTTCATCTGCACCACATCATTATCATAATGAGGAGGAGGACTCAGAATCATTTAAATGAGAAAATTTACATACTTGCTCCTTAATTTCTTGCAGCTTGTTGCTCTGTTCGCGTATGTCGTGCAGCAGCTGCATGGCCTTGTCATCCTCTCTAGAGACTTCCACTCGTGCCTCCTCCAAGCTTCGCTTTAGGCTCTGCAAACCCACATGTGTTTAAGACTTTGACAAAAAGTACAGCAACATGTAAAAAACAACAAAACTGGTAACTGTATTTCTCCTACTCTTACAATCTGCATGAAACGGTGGACGCGTTTTTATAAGAGATGGACAGCCGCCAGGGTGGAAGAGATTAATTCAATAATAACAGATGGACAATGCTGGTAAGTACGACTCACGCTGCACTCAGTAATGTAGGTGGCAAGATCTTGCTCCAGGATACTCCGTTGAGTCTCAGAGGCCTTCAGCTCCACATCCTTCTGGTGGAGCACTGACTCCAGATCAGTCATTTTACGCTGGAACCTGGAGATTTCCTGCTCCATCTGAACACAGTGGTGAAGTCATTACAATCACAAATTTTAGGTTTGTGCCACAAATGCCTTCTGAATATGAACTGCAAAAAAATTACTTAAAGTGATGATTTACTATAAATCAAGAAGAACAGCCTTTATTGTCCCATAAAGGGGAAATTCGGGTGTGCCAGCAGCCAAAGGTTCATACAAAGTTAGAGATCAAGGGTCAGTAAATAATTTTTCTAAATAAATGCCCAACCAAGAATGCTTTAAAACAAGTAAGCAGTTATGTTTTTCACACTACAAAATGGACTTGGCTTATAACAGCACCAACAGACGCTTCCTTGATCTGTGTTAGGCCAGTCAGCCAGAATAAACACAAGAAATCTGCTAATAAAATCCACAATAATGAAGCGATTTTGCTCAATACAATGTTTGTCTCCAAAAAAAAAAAGTCTTCTTTCCCGAATATGTTATTTATTTGTAAAATAACAGAGACAGCAGACAGAATTTACTGGGGCTTTACTAAATTACACTAAAGCTCAAGGCTGTTAGCAAACGTCTGTGATGTAATAAAACAAAGAATAGAAGCAAAAACTGTCTGTACAAGCTCACCTTGTGACATTTGTCTTGAGTTTCTTGTAGTTCTTTGCTTTTAAGATGCAGCTTCTTTTCCATGGAGTTGGTCTTCGCAGGAGAGTTGAGGCCTGCAGACACTGACCTGGGCCAACAACATTCACATAAATTGTTGAAACACAAACACTTCAACAATCAAAATTGTGCACATGATGCTGAAATGTGCATTGCAATAATTTATCCAAACATTCACTCATATGGAGGTGATACATTTTCCTCGCTCTCCTTCTTTTCTGTCAACCTCTTTACAATCAACAGACTAAAGAATGCAAAACAAATACCCAAACTCTTCCTTTTATGTACAAAATTTACATTAAAAATTTTTTTTTTAATGATTTGAATGATCAGTCACATTAGCTAAACAGAATGAGGATGGCTGGCAGTCTTATATTACAACATGTGGCACGTCACATAACAGCAAGTCTTACAGTCATTGTATCTGTAATGAAGTCGGTCAAAACACAGACGACACCCACACGTGATAAACGAAGCAACAGAAACCAGGAGCATAAAAGCTGAGTATTTTGAAGAAAAGCTAGTAATAATAATGCTCCTGACAAGATTCAACAGAGCAATTTTGACATAAAGGAAAGGAAAGGAAAGGAAAGGAAAGGAAAGGAAAGGAAAGGAAAGGAAAGGAAAGGAAAGGAGTAGGAAAGCAGAGGAGAAGAGAGGAGTGAGATTTTTTTTTTTTTTTTGCTGCAGTATGATTAGGACAAAACAGACGGCATGAACAAAACAGCCCTGTAGACCTGGCTATGTTTGCCGTTTGCCTGACAAAATAATTTGACAGGAGAATTTGGGCTATGCTGTTGCGTGGTGTTGCTCTTCTGAAGGCTCAGAGTGAGTACACTGCACTCTTTTTCTGTTTGTATAAGGTAATGTTCCATTTTGTTTCTATTCTCTGCAGCAACTGAGTGCACTGAGCAAATTTTTCCCATTTTGTTGACCAGAGACAAGGAAACTATGAATAGAAGCCCTCTAAATAAATGAATGAATCTGTATGAATGAGTTCACAAACACTGCAGAGGGATCTTTAATAAAGTTGACTTAGTCTGAGTCACAGTGTTAAAAATAATCACAAAAGCGAGCACTGCTCCCTTTGCCTCTCTGCACTGAGAAGCATCCCCAAGACACACACAAGCACACACCATATATATAGTATAGCGCACACACAGCACATATTGCTAAAAACAAAAAACAGCAATACCCCAGACAGCTTTTTTAGATTAAATACAGAAGCATTTCAGCCAGATGCCAATTAAAAATTGATGTTAGACATCAAAATTCAAGTGGGAGATGGGGGTGAGTGTGGGGTTTTTTGTATAGCCAATGTGGCCATTTAAGTAATTATCTGTAGTTTTCTGCTTGCGTTTTAGGAAGCAAAGTATACTTTAATACTTCTAAACATAATGTGGGCATGAAGAATTTAAGTATTTAGAAGAGGGAAGATGCTAGACCACTCTTTCCGCAGCTGAGGAATAGGAGAGTTGTCATGTCTTTGAACTGTGGAGAAAAAAGAAATGAGTAACCAGTGCGGGCTGCATTATTGAAGAGACTCAAAAAAAGACAGTGACACAAAGAAAGTTAAAAGGCTTAGCAGCACTCATCAGACACACAAAAGGATGGATAACAGCCATGCACACCGAAGTGAAAAAAACAAAACAAACGCGCATAATATTAAGAGTGTTATGAAGACAAGGCAATCTTCCGGGAAATCTTCAGTGATTTTTGGTAGGAAGTCAAAAATTACCAATGGCCATAACTTTCTTTTCAATTTGTGCTTTAAACAAATGAACACACAGTAATATGAAAAAAAATGTAATAAAAAAAAAAACATTATTATGGCAAAA
>VOQJ01021092.1:3336-17184 GCA_015052665.1 Apistogramma diplotaenia | reverse complement strand
CACAAACACACAAATATATAAAATTTTTATGTATATATGTGTGTGAAAGACACTATATCCACACACATTACTCTTTTGTGTTTATTCTCTCTGTGTGTGTGTGTGTGTGTGTGTGTGTGTGTGTGTGTGTGTGTGTGTGTGTGTGTGTGTGTGTGTGTGTGTGTGTGAATCTGGCATATTTTTCTCAGTTGTGTGGATCGGTTCTGTCTTGTCTCTTGTGTGCAGTGGAGTCTGGTATTTGCAAGACATATTTTGCAGAGACGTGTTGGAACACGACAAGATGAATGACGTGATAACTAAAAACTTTTTCTAACCTTCTCAGGGGATGGAGTACCTGCAGAGCCTGCGCTATGTGCACCGAGACCTCGCGGCCAGAAATATCCTTGTAGCCAGTGAGACGCTGGTTAAGATTGCTGATTTTGGGCTCACCAAAGTCATTCCTCATAACAAGGAGTACTACCGCGTTACCCACCCGGGAGAAAGCCCCATCTTCTGGTATATTTCCTCTAGTTTCAACACCAAAAAAATGTAATACTAGCAGCAATAAAAGCTGAGTTCTGAGGAAGGCTGCAGGTTGGCAAATTAGCTAATTCCATTTATCTCTAGTCTTTGTGGTTACTGGTTATATTTACTAATATGACAATATACCTCTGCAGCAGAATATGCATAAGTATCTTGCCCAGAATGGACATCAATTATTTAAAGTAAATACATGAATAAAACCAAAACACGCAGCAATGCTTGTTAAAAAATGCTTCTCACAACAGAATATCTCAGGTAGAGAACTGCAGCATAAGATAAGATGGTATATTTCCTTTGCTAGAAGTGAACACCATGTAATTCAGGATTATATTATTTTGTGCTCTAATTGTCAAACATTTAATGCAGGTATGCTCCAGAGTCCATCACTGAGTCTAGATTCTCCCACAAATCAGATGTCTGGAGTTTCGGGGTTGTTCTTCACGAAATCTTCACCTACTGTGACTCAAGCTGCAATCCGAAAAGAGTACGAAAATTTACAGTTGTTATGAATATGTCTAGAAAATATTTCAGTGTAAATATGAATTCCCATGAACAATTTTTTTTTTTAGCTTTATATGCAGGAGATTGGGCACAATGTGCTGGGTACATCCATTTCAGTGCATCTGGCAGGTCTGCTGAAGACTAACTGGAGGTTACCGGCTCCTCTAAACTGCCCGCCAAAGGTACGGTTCCTCTGTGCAGTTGAAATAGGGTGACTTTCTGATTGTTACTACTGTAAGTCAGTGAGGCCTTTGGTAAAATGCCTGTCTGTCTTACGTTAGTCATAAAGTTTTTGTGCAATCTGCAATCTCACTCATATTACTGTCATTGTAACACCAGGTGTACAGTTTGATGAGGCAGTGCTGGGCGTACGACTTTGATGAGCGGCCTTATTTCTCCACCCTTGGAAACCAAATCGAAGCCATCATCCAGGATGAAAGAGAGAATCCCAAAGGCTGACAAGGAGCCCTGTTACAGCTCATGGTGAAACTCAGGATTGATGGCAACACCATGAAAGGATGCAATAAGTTAGTTATTTATTCACTGGTCAAATGGAAATCAAGTTCACACAAATGCACACAGCAGTGAGCAAGAGGTAGGCATGTACTGACTGACAGATAACAGGGTACACTGGCACTCAGAAGCTTTGCTTAGGTCATTAAGTAAAAGCTCAGATAATAATGTTCACTTTATGAATTTAATATTCTTTTCCAGCAGCATGGAGATGGACTGTTATAACTATTTATGACATAAATAGACTGTTTGCGTATTTCGACGTGTTGGTTGCACAAACTTTCCTTGTTTTTAAAGTGAATTGTTCTTCAGTAAAGTTTGTAATCCTGGCAATACTGTGTAAACTCAACCCAACCCTTTAAAGTTTTAAAGGGAGATGAAAAATACATGCTGCCTGGATGTAACCAGAGGTTACAAAAGTACTGACATTCTGTACTTAAGTAGACGTACAAGTACTTGTGGTCAACTTTTACAAGAGTAGTTTTTAAGTACTGGTTCAACTTCTTTACTTAAGTAAAAGTAAAATTTGGAAGTAACGAAGTATTTGTACCTTGTTACTTCCCACCTCTGGATGCAATTTCAGTACATGTGTCGACCAAACCCATAAATGATACAGCAAAACATAAATAACAATAGTTTCCTGATCTAAAATGTGTTTTTGGACAGACAATATTTCATCATGAATTACAGTCTTTCTGACAGTCTTTGGACTAGTGGCAGCACAGTGGTGTGGTAGTTAGGACTACCGCCTCACGACCAGAATGATTAGTTCTCCCTGTGTCCAACAATATACACCGGGTACTCCAGTTTCCGGGTTAGGTTCATTGATCACTCTAAATTGCCCACAGGTGTGAGTGTGAGTGGTTGTCTGTCTCTCTCTGTGTTGGCCCTGTGACAGGCTGCTGAACTGTACAGGATGTACCCTTATGTCTGCTGGGACAGGCTCTAGGATCAAAGCCAATAAAATATCTGTTTGATTTCAGAATCATTTGCACTTTTTATTCCTTGCCATAAGTGTGGCTGAAAGCAATATAAGGTGGGATGTTCAGGGGACTACCAATAATATGCTAAACAGCTTGTTCAAGTTTTAGTTGTCTGAACAGTTTCCCAATACAGAAACTAAAAATTATTTTTAATGAAATATTGTATTTAGCAATTGACACTGTAATAAAGATTGTTTTGTGTGTGTTTTGCATTTCTGTGTGCATGTTTTGCCAGTTTTTAATTTCAAATATAAGGAAATGCATTAAATCATTTCACTTGTACAGTGTTACCATTTGTTCCCACAGACTAGCAAAACTTAGATTCATATCACACACAGTGGCGGAAATAAAGTAATCATATTTACTTTCACTAAGTACTAAAGTGGAATTTCAAGGCGTGCTGACTTTATGAGGGTTTTTGGATTTTATGTTATGTTTATGACTGAATTATTTAATGATAGTTCCTATGCATTCAAGCCAAATTTATTCTAAAAAGTGACTCTCTCTTTAAAACGTGCAGTATTTTATTGAAAGAAAAATTTTAAACCTTTATTTTACCAGGTGAGATGTTTGAGAACCTGTAGAGAGAAGTACCACAAAGTACATTCAAATTACTTTATGATAGTTTTGTCTCTCTTTCTCTTCTTGCATTAACTTTGGCCCCATGCGTTTATCTGTTTATCTTTCCACTCCTTGGATTCACAAAAGCCTCTATTATGTATTATCAGAGCATTTTAGATTAGGATCATGTAGTTTATGCCACATAAAATAGATTGTAGCAGGGAGAAACCTGTGCACTAGTAAAAAGTCTTTGTAATAACAAGGGTCATACGGATCTACTTTATTTGATGGGATGTGGAGTCCCGCTGTCTTGAAGCCCATATGGGAAACAGGACCAAGTCCTGCTTTGGCCAGACACATCCCCATGTAAACATCATCAATAGGGAGAAGGTTAATAGATTTTGAAATGCCTTGTATGACTGAAGCTGTATATTGAGACAGGAGGAAGCCTCCACCACCACAGTAAGGAGGGTACGAGTCTGACTCGTGCACCTGAACAGGAACAAAGTACTTGCTGTCTGATGATCTAATGGGTCCCACATTTTGGATCAGATGTCCAGTAAAGAGGTGCTTGCTTCCATCATTGTCCTTGAGGCTTTGCAGATACTCAACCATGTTGCCTGTGTTGGCAAAGACGTCATCATCACCGTTTAGCAGGAAGCGAGCATTCGGACAGTTTCTTTCCATCCATTCCAGGAAGAGCACCTGCTTCAAGGTGAGGTTGTAGAATGTGTCACTGAAATCCCATTGGAGGATGTCGTTGTGCTCCCGCCGCTCGAGCTCGAGAAGCTTGCTCAGTCTTTCCTTTTCAAACCCACCATCTGACGTGCCTGAGATGAAGATCCGTCGAATCCACACACCGTTGTGTAACCTCTCTCTGGCCCACGTTTTGCGTAGCACCTCTCTGCGTTCGTAGTTAGCGGGAGAGCTTTTAATGACCAGCAGAAGAAAGACATTTCCAGATTCATCAGCTCCTCCACATTTGTCAGGAGCGTCCAGTAGCATGGGGAAATGGCGACAGTGGCGATAGTAGAGGAAATCTTGGATATCCTGGGGAAGGGTTTGGAATCCTGGGATGCTGGCAGCAGATGTATTTTGTAGGCATCTTTGCCATGAGAATATGTGAGAGTTTTTCATAGGTGTGTTGTTTTGAATGTCTTTGCTTTTCATTGTCACTTGGAAAAAGTCAAATCCATGGTGCAAAAAAGTAACTTTCCAGAGAAGGAAAGGCAACAAAAAAAGAGCTCCAGCTAACCGGATCTGTTTGGACTTGTTTATTCTCATTCTGTACACTCTGCAAAGCAAGACGGGCAACAAATCTTACAGCAATAATTGTAAAATGGAAAGGCATCAAAATCATCAGGACAAGTAATTACTAAGACACAATAAAGTAACTAATCAATTACCAACAGCTTAATTTCAGGTTTCTGTAATTGTCAAGTTGGTGAAAATTGATTAATCTTTTGTTTTTATAACATAACAAGTGATAATTTTAAATAACCACATTGTGTAAGTACATTGTCAACTTATACAAACCTTAATATGCTGAGATGTGATGAGATCTGATAATTCTGATTGTCTTCCTCAAAATACAGCTTTAATCCAAATGTGTATTTCCCAGGACAGATGGAGCATGTTGGCCCCCTGAGAATCTAAAACTAATAAACTTTAGTGCAGTTTTTGTATACTTTAAATTATTAAAGATAGCGACTTACTGTACGAAGAGGCTTTCGCTTGTCTGCCACCACACCTATAACTGCATATCGGCAGGCTCGGATGTTTGTATGAACACTGTGCAGAGCCAACTAGGCGGGGCTTGCATGGTTTCACATGAAGAGGATAATAAAGAAATGTACTCTAATGTTTTTAACAATTTTAATGGGATGTGCATTCCATTAGTACGAGAATTGTATAAATACACAAAAACTCTCCTATTGGATTGGGACTGCATCTATTTTTTTTTTCATGTTCTATAAAGTAATCTGCTGCCTACTTTGAAGCTGATTTTTTTAAAGTGGTGATTGTTTGTAAAAATGAAAATCCTAAAATGATTCTAAAGCAACATCATGCCAGCCTTAGAGTGTTTACTGCTTAATAAAAAAAATTAAAACAGCTGAAATTTGAAACACAAAGTGTCGTCCATTTTTAAAGGAAAAACAAGTTGATTGAACAAAAGCACATGTCAGCTTACAACCTACATAAAACTGAACTGTTGTAACTGTTTCTAAACTGCAGGGGTTGGGGTATAACCTTGTGTCTGAAAAACTTTAGCATTTGGACACTGAAACAAAATGCAGTTATTTGCAATTTAATCTGACGCCAGCAGCAACAGCAGCAGGTGACAGGAGTCTTATTTGGTAACTGAGGAGGACAAATGTCGAAGTAACAAAGTCACTGAACTTGCACTAAAAAAAAAACAATAAATGTGTTTTCTTCTTCCATATTTCTGTTCCAGTGACAAGTGTGTAAAAGCCTCACCTTGTTGGCTGTTAATGATTTACCCAGTTCCTATAAAACGACTACTTTTCTGCTGGTAAGCGGCCCCGGGGCAGACCCAGGACACGCTTGAGAGCTTATATCACTCAGCTGGCCTGGGAACACCTTGGGGTCCCTCCAGATGAGCTGGTGGAGGTGGCTGGGGAGAGGGAGGTCTGGCCTACTCTGCTTAGGCTGCTGCCCCCCACGACCCAGCCCCAGATAAGCAGCACAGAATGGATGGATAGTTTTTGATTCAAATTAAAATGACACTCGGAGCTCATTGGCAAGAAGGATAATTTGCAAATTTGTTGTCATGTCTGTGTTTGACCTCTTGACGTCCTGATGACAGAGGGAAAAAATGTGAAAAATAAACAGGAGCCAACACTACATTTTTCCACAGTGATCACAAAAGATGTGTTTTCTGATGTTTTCACATTTGAATTATCCATTTCAGTTTTTTTGTTATTGGATGTATAGTCAAAGAAATAATTCCTCTTTAAATTCTACGATTTTACATATCAGGACTTAATAAAAATCATCTGGTCTTTTGCAGGTTCTCGGACTCAAATGAACAACAGTGTGAGACATATTAGACCACATCATTATTTATTTATCAAAAACTAAGCTAAAATGTAGACGCGGTGTGTGAATCAGTAAGCACACCCTTACTGCTTCCATAGAAATTAATAGGATAAGCTGCATTTGACTAACTTACAAGAGCCCTATACAGTTAATTGTGTTACGGTAGACATACAGTATGGTGTTGCATGTTTATTATGGTAATAATGGTTTGCACGGATGTCAAGTGGGAGGTGTTTAATGAATAAGTAGGAAATAAATTCACCTCGTTACTGGTGTGGCGGAGTGTTTTGGGGGTTTTCTTTGACCGCTGTTGTTGTGCATCTCATTTGCCATGCCTTGTATGGAGTGCCTTGTACTAGCTTGCTAGTGCTTGGGCTTGACGGCAGTGTGACCGAATTATTGAAACATGCAAATAAACAATCAATGGAACAATGATTGGAACTGGATCATTTGTTGGTTAGCTCAAGAGCGAGTCAACAGTGCAGTACTCCCTACTTCAGTTTTGTAGCTGTTGCAATCTGCATACATGAACCTTTACACCACCATATTAATTGTCCTCTTACATAGTGCCAACAAAAGTGTGGAGTCACTATCACACCATCGGCAAGTGTGGCCATCCCTATGAAAGCAAATGTTTCATTTTGCACCATTCAGTTGTGTGTTAATGCAATGGCAAGTAAGAAATGATTTTAGAGAAGCAACTCTTGGACTCTACAGGCCTCAGTTTGCATGTTAAATGTTAATGTTCATGAGAGCATGAGAGAAATAAAGTCTAAATAAATCTGACTTGTTTGGAAGACTTTTGGAACAATGTCCTCTGACTCTGGTCATAATCCACAGCACTATATTTGCTTGAAGTCTATCAGGCTTGTGTTGCAGCCACAGGATGTGGGATCCTTGCTGTCATTGAGTCAACTATGAACTCCTCTGCGCACCAAAGTATTCTAGAGTCAGATAAGAAGCCATATACCTGACAACGAAAGCTTTGAAACTGGGTGATACAATAGGAGAATGACCCCAAGCACAGCAGCAAATCAACAACAGAACAGCTGAAAAAGAAAAGAATAAAAAAGAAAGAAAAAAGAAAAAGATGTGTTGCAATGGCCAAGTCAAAGTAAAACATCCACCTGACTGAAATACTGCGGCAAGATCTTAAGAGAGCTTTGCATAAACAAATGCCCACAAACCCTAATGAACAGAAGCAACACCGTAACGACTGGTCCACAGTTCCTCCACAATGACATGAGAAACTGATAAAGTCACAAAAAAAATGATTGCTTCAAGTTATTGCAGCTTAACGTGGTTCTATGAGCTTACAGAATCAGTGTGCTTAGTTTGCATTTTATATGTATGGTTTCTTAGTTTTTGGTTAATGAATTATGGCACGGTGTAATATGTCATGTGCGTGATGGTCCTCCAGTCCTCTGGTGCTGACTCACCCATTTTCTCTCTCCTCTCCTTCTGTCTGTGTGTGGGTGTGTGTTTAAGTTAAACACAACTTGTGTTTCAGGTACCTCTGTTCCTTGCCCTGCAGACCTGCACACCTTGGATTTAATCAGAGGAATGTCTCACATTGACCAATATGAAATCCAGAATAGATAAAACTTTCTATAAATAATTACTAACAGAACAATTTTAGCTTTTCAATATATCTCTTTTAAAATGGAGCCAAATAGGGGGAAAAGAATGTTGTGTACAGTAGAATGTGTGTTGAAGTATTTCTGCATAGTGGTGTTCTTCACTATCTAATCAGCAAGCATGTTTATTTCTGTACAGGGGAAAAATCTGAGGAGTCCAATATATCATTGTCTGTCAAATTTACTAGGCATTTATAATTTGAGTTCTGAAGACAGTCAAGATAAAGAACCTGATTCATGTTTCAAGCCATTTATATGTATTTCCAGACAATGCAGATCTGTGGATTTAACAGGTACTGGTGGGTCTTGTTACTGAAAGATGTGTTGCCCCTGAGTGAGACTTCCTACTGAGAGATCCAGTTCAAGGAGATGAAATGGATCATGTTCCATCTGCCCTTTAACATGTGCATGCTAAATCTAAGTTGATCAGTGAGTTTTTTTATTTTGTAGTATAGTATTAGCATTTTGTAGTTTTACAAATGCTGCCTGTCCATTTTCTCTCCTTTCTTTCCAGAGCTCAGACTCACATGGCAACAGAATATAAACCGGTTTTGCCTTTAATTCTGTGAGCGAAGCAGATTTAGCTGATTCAGTGACTTCATCAATGTCCAATGAAAGAGCCACCCCCCATATTCAAGTTATAAAAGATGTCCTAGAAGTGGAGTCACCTGGCAAAACCTCATGAACACTGCCTGTGACTCGTGAAGCACTCAGTTACACAGAAAGCTGAAATGCTTTGCTTCTATGTCTGTAACAGGAGGAAAATGCTGCTCATGGTCTGAATTTTTTGCAGGAGGAAGTTCTACAGCACACTCATAGCAGAACTAGTAAAATCTGAAAATGAAAAGACAGATCCTGATTACACAACATGTGATTGCAGCATTGCGCGCCAAATTGTGGTTCCTCCTTTCTCTCTCAATCATGTGTCATGTCTCGCACATGACCATGTATTATCTGGACATTATCATAAATTTAATTTATAGTTAATAGAATTATCAAAAAATACACAGATCTTTAATTTTTAACTAAAGATGGTTATGGCATTGAGGTCTCCTGAAGTAAGGTGTGAGTGGTGGTTGAGGTACCTGGTGAGGGATCTCATCATTGCACTGCAGGTAACTGACAACTGGGTAATGACCTACAAAGCTCCAGAGACTGCTAAGACCTGGAGGACTGAGAACCTACACAATGGGTCAACAACCACCTCCAAAGTGAACAACTCCCTCAAGGGCTTAAATAAAGTCCAGACACCTTTTTTCAGGTTAATAAGAACACCATGAATGACACAGAGACCTACAGTTACACAGGGTTTATAGCAACAAAGATATGACAGAGGTCAAAGGTCAAAATGACCACCTTGGGAGTTCAAGTGTTAAGGATTACAAAAACCTACAAGAAGCTCCACAATTTCCTTTGGCCTGGGTTCAAAACTGATGTAGTGCAGATTTGTAGTTCTTGTAAAACCTGTCAGATTATGGGAACAAAACAAACTACGTAGTCCATCCTGCCCCTCACTGTCCCACTCCAGCACTGAGTGACTTTTTTGAGCATCACCGTGGACTGTTTGGCCCATTGCCAAAGACAGCAACTGGTAAGTTCCTGTTAATAAAGTGCACTGTAACACTCTTTCCAGACAATGTAGATTCGGCAAACTTCTTGTTTTCTAGAGTAGATCTGGAGGGGCTGCGGAGAGGCTGGCAGTTATCCCATAAGGAAGAGGCTCAGTGGAGAGTTGGCAGGCAGGTGAGTAAGTCCTTGTTTATATTGTGGTTGCAGTAGGATCAGAGGAGCCAGAGGAGGGTCCTATACTACAAAGCACGACTATCCAGGTCACATTAAACCTGGGTTTTCTGCACTAACAAGGTGGCTCCCCTTTTACCGGGACAAATCGCTGTGAATACAGATCAGAGATTAAGTTAGATTAGAGATCAACCAGTACTAAGTCACTGCCTATTGACCACTCAGTTCTCTAGAAAATAGTGTCACCATTCCTGGAAGATCTGTCAGACCTCTGTCTGGAGAGTTGAAGGGTCTAAAGTTTTCATTTTTTTAGTAGCATAAAGATGCTACTAAAAATGCTGTTGGCAGCAAAATATTTTACAACAGTTTTATTGTTCTATATGCGTTCTTTTATGATCCTAAAACAGGACACCTTCAATGTACCTGCAGACCTCAAATAAAATTTATACATAGACTGAGCCTACATTAAAATTCTGTTACCTTACCTTCAAATCCTTAAATGGCACAGAGTCTGCAGGTGAGAGAATAAAAATAAAACTGTCAGGAATTTCTGAGTTTCAGGTTAAAATCAGCTGGATGTGCCTGAAGTCTTATTTACACCATGTTTTAAGAACAATGTACATTTCTGATGGAAGAAAACCCTGTACTTTACTAAAACCACTGAGTGAACCGCAACTGTGTGCCGCATTGTCAGGGGAATGTGCGTGTATTAATTTGGTGATTTAGGAAACGTATAAAATGTTGTTCTACTTGATTCTAAGTACACACCAAAAATACAGTCAGTCACATTGATTTATCTTTGATCTCTGATTCCCATGTTTCTCAGGCTGTGTGACACTAACCTTAAATGGATCCAGTTTTAAGTTTCAAAGCTCTAATGTGTGGAATTCATTGCATGAGCAATGACAGACATTGGGTAATAAGACCACATTAACATATTTTGAAAGAATGAAAGAAAAAGAAAATAAAGGGGAACTCCCTCCACAACGGTTTGACATTGTTTTGTATATGAGGAAATCATGCTGACTGCAACAAAACCTAAAATGGACAGTGTAACAATTTGCATGGGAATCCTCAAGTGTTACTGCGGGTGGACAACTACCGTAGCATTATTAAAACACAGTATTCAGTGTTGATGCGTTCAGTCTGTTGCCCATTTTCTTTATCTTTAGTTTTGAATAATTTATTTGTGGTTTGCAAAACATCAGCTTAAAGCGCTGCACAACATGTTATTAATGTCTTGTATGTTTTGTGATGATGTGACTCAAGTCACTGTGAGGTGCGCATCAACTTTCCAAAGTAGCCACTCATTTGTGACTTTATGCTGATGTTATGCAAACAACACAAAAATGATGCAAAGCAAAAGATGAAAACAAAAATATGCTTGTTTTGTGTTCTGTTTCTGCTGTGCCATTTCCTTGTTATGGATTTTTGTAAGCAATTAACAGAATCTTACTCAAGTACACGTCTTCCTTCAAAACATATTTTATGGTTCCAAGATATATTGTGTTAAAATCTTTTGGTAATGGGTACCCACCGTAAGATCAACAAGATCTTATGTGGTTGCAATTCTATGAGCATTTAAAATTAGCAACCAGCTGGGATCGCCAGTGATGACGGAGATCTCGAGGGGCTACACCAGGAGACAGTGCCAGACTGCCACCCGCTGCCTCACATCCAGGACCTCATAGATACTTTAGGAAGCCCATTCAGCGTCCTAGACCAAGGCAAAGCCTAAAACCTGGGCTACATGGCAGAAGGATCCAGAGACACGACAGCATTTATCATTCCTTGAGGTCTCTATGAGTGGGTGAGGATTCTCTCAAACACCACAGCTGCTTTTCAATGCAACATGGAGAAAATGTTAGACTGTGTGACAACTGTTGTATCTCTTACCTCAATGGCATCTTCTGCTATTCAAAATCTTTCACTGAACATGTTGAGAGAGTGCGTTAAGTCCTGAGGGCTTTATAGTCTGATGGTATCAAACTTTGACCAACAAAATGTGAGGCCGGCGGGTCAGGTATGTGGGGAGGCGTGTCTCGTCACAAGGACACTGATGCCATCAAGCTATTGAAAGAGAAAAGGCCCAGCACACTTGGTGAAGTACGAAAGTTGCTTGGGTTTCTAAGTAACTGCAGGATTTATGTTCAAAACGTCTCCAGCATTGCAAAGCCTATTTGCGAGCTGTTAAAAAGGGGAAATAGGCTCTTCAGCAAAACTTGGAAAGCCTAAGAGGGAAAAACGGAGCTCAGTTGCCTTCATGGACACCTGTCTTTTGGGCTGATGAGCACCAGATAATTCTGGAGCAGCTGATCAACACCCTTTCACACACATTTGTGCTAAACACTTCTCCCTCAGAGCAGGGACTTGGTGCAGTGTTGTATCAGCAACTGAATGGAAGAATGAGAGTCATCGCTTAAGGCTCAAGAACTCCGTCTCCTGCAAAGAAAAAATACAACCTGCACTCAGGGAAACTCGAACTTGTTATCTGCGAACTCATCAAGCTTAAAGAAACAAAGTAATATCCAGTGAGTACAGAAGGAGAGCCAAGGGCCCTGTGAGAAAGCTCATGCGTGAATGAGGAAAACTTCATATGGAAAACCAGCTGTTGTGCTGTACAGCCGGTCAGTAAAAGCTGGAGGTGCTACCATCACAATCTTATTTCCGGGTGCTTATATATCTCCATGATGTCACGGGCCACGTTTGGAAAGAGAGGCTCATTCACTTGGCATGAGACTGTTTCTACTGGCCTTTCATGAAGAAGAACATCAAGGCTTATGTGTCCCTTTGTTAAGCAAAATAAATCAGTTAAGCACATCAGAAGCCCAATGGCTATCACTACTTCTGCACTACCTGAACTTGTGTCTATAGACTAAATGCATCTAGAAGTCACCAGGGGACGCTATCAGTACATTTTGGTGGTCACTGATCACTTCACCGGGTTTTCTCAGGCTTACCCCACAGTGGGGCCTGTTACAGTATACATTCATCTGTTGTCCTTACATTTTACTGTTAGATTTTTAATCACCATTTGATAATGTCTCTTGGTCTAACTTAACGAGCTGATGATCAGCTTCATGTGACCGCTTCACCCGATCACACAGATAAGGTAGCACAGATATCAGACAGATACGCTGGGTATGTCGAACTCGCTTCATTGGAAAGAGCCCAGCTCTGCTCTTCAGAGTCCCCAAGAAGAAAAAGGCAGGTAAATGCTTTGGGGAGCAACTAGGACGGGACACTGGATACAGGGATACACTGTGTTGAGCTCACGAAGGGTTTTGAAACCCTGCTCTGAAGTGGGGTTCGAAAGACCCAGGTCACATGACCGTGGCCAAGCGTGGATTTGGTGCATTTCATCCATGATGTTTCTTGGGCTGGGCTTTGTAATCACCGAATTAAAGTTTTGGATACTTCCGTTTCTATTTTTTACAGGCGGATTAATGAACTTCACCACACGCCTGGACACCACAATGTCCTCAACATATAGTACCCAAGCCTGTACCATTGGCACTGGTGCTGTATTTCAGTGTGTTAAGCACCTTTTGAGTTTAAAATTAGCTGCACAAGCTGATGACTGACCTCCTTTTTAGTTTCAGTTTGACATCAGGGTCACTTCCAAAAGTCTGACTCTCACATGCCTCTCTGCTCAGTGTCCTCCTCAGTCATGCCAAATTACTGACTGTGTAAGATTTATTCACTTTATTTTTTTTTTTTCATCGTCCATCTCTACTATGATTAGTAATGTAATAAATATCACTCTATATTTTATTTTTGACTGACAAACAAAGGAACCTGGAACCTTGGTGTAAATATCTCTTAAACAGGAAACAGGCGAGCAGGTTCAAAGCAAACAAAGCCGGACATTGAATTAAACATCCTGCTTATGTTACGAGATTTGGCGAAGCCGACTGTGCCCCCAAAACAACTGAAAACCAGTGTGGTTATGAAAATGCACAAAGCAGAGGGAGAAAATAACATTTGCTGAAGCACGCCCGTTCACAACATTCACAGCTTCCTCTCTGCTTGTATGTGCTGATCATAATTACTGATATACTGTGTTATAATAACCAGCTTTGCCTGGAGTTGTGCAGGGCGTTTTTATTTATTTTATTTATTGCATCACTGTTTCACAGAATGGCATTATCAAGATGGGCCAGTAGGGGACCCTGTGGAGATGGATGTCAGATTGTCACAAAGCCTCTATACAATTCCTTAAATACCAAACTCTGATTAGACAAGACAGAGCAGGTGTGTGAGTGGAAGGTAAAGTGTCCTGTGGAAACTGAAGTGGACTGTACTGGATGCAGCCCATCTAATGCGGTGTT
>VOQJ01021090.1:0-12129 GCA_015052665.1 Apistogramma diplotaenia | reverse complement strand
GGTGTTGGGGTGTGTGCTGTTCTGTCTAAGAGTGTGTATGTGTAGGTAATCACCATCAGGAACATAAGATGCTCATGTAGCCTCAACAGTATATTAGCAAATTTGTTTGTTAAACATTTGTGGTATTTATGCTCTAAGTATTTTTAAAAATGCCTATAAAGCAGAGCCTGTTTATTAATTCAGAAAATGACAAATATATATCTTTTTGTTTATTTTTTGAATGACTGGTCTTCAAAATGAAAGAAATCTTATTTTGATTCTCGTTGCTTAGCTTCTAAATATTGTTGAAATTGTCCTGTTGGGTTTTCATTTAAACAATCCAACATTAAGATCAGATTTAACTTCAAAAAACATAAAGAACGTATCCTTAAGGCCTAACAGCTGTATGCAAATATACATGCTTAAAAATGCTGCATTCTTCTTTGCATATTCTATAGTTTTCTTGCTTGCAGGCTTCCTTGCTTTTATCCGGGACTTTTTTTTGGCACATTAACGCCACCTGTTGCTTGGTTGAATAATGGCAGAAATCCTGTCACCAATGTGCTCATTCACATCTTTGCACATTTAGAACAAACAAAAAAAACGAGTCCATGGTGCTACTAGCAGTCACAAAGCCCACAGGGTGCCTTTAATGTAAAATTTAGTTTATTCAACAAGCCAAAAAAAAAGAAATTGCGCAGTGAAAATTAAGCCTTCGAGGCCCCAAAGTTTCCTAATGATGTATTATATACTGGACTTTTGACCAAGTTTGAGTGTGTGATTGATGTATGAATGCACAGATGAAAAAATGACTCCATGTGTATTCATTCTGAACTTCTCTCTTCAATGATCCCCTTTTCCTGTGAAAGAACACACCAAGATGTAACATCACAACTGCCGTCCCAGCCTGCTCAAGAAAATGCTGCGTATCAGTGGTCAGAACAACAGACTGCAACTCAGGCTCAAACCCAGTATGGCTACAACTACCATCATATCGACCAAAGAACTGAAAACCAGTGCACCTATCCAGCCTTTGAGACTAAATCCAGCAGAGAGCAACATACCACTGATGTCTATGCTGAGTTTACAACTGATGCCACACCCGCAAAATACAGATATGAACAAAGTGAGAACTATTTTGAAGCTGGAGATAATGCCCCAGACTGCTTGGATGATGCACGCTTTAGGTGTCAGTATACTGCTGAAAGCCACTATATGGGTATCTCCGCCTCTTTGTGCACTTCTGACCTCCAGTACTCTCAGTACCAAGCTGATGGCCAGAGTCAGTATGAGCCACAGTCAGACCATGCTCATTATCAGTCTGAAGGGCAGCCATTCTATCAGCCAGATGTCCACACTGAGGCAGAAGATCATGCACTGTATGTGCCGGAGGGATATGTTCACTTTTTCCTGCCAAGGTGAGCTTTTTCTCAGTAAGTTCAGCAGGTTATTTACTGTTTAAAGCTTAAATTCTGACTCTATTCTAGAATCTAAAAGTATGCACTTCTTTTATTAGCTAACATGTCTACCCCGAGCTTATTAAAGGCTTTCTATCACTGTTTATTCCCCTTTTTTTCATTAAGAATGGAAGAAAGACTAAGACGTGCAATGTTGTTTTTAGCCACAAGATGGCAGCACAGATCAGTATGAAACTGATCAATCCAATACTTCTCTTAAAAAATTTTTGGCCAAAGCACCAAAGTCTGTATTCTTCTGCTGCTTCTTCTTGTCCTCACCTGTCGCCTTAATCATGTTGATTAGGCTAACTTCATTTTTGTTCTAAAAACCATTAATCAAAATGACCCAGTGGTCCCAAATGTCCAATACTACTTAGATCCAAAATCTGAACACACTGCCCCTGTATGTCACAATGGCATCACAATTATCAAGATCATTGCAGTGTCATTCAGTGGAAGAAACACATAATAGTTCCACTGTAATGAGTGACTGCACCTTTTATAAAATGATTTATAAAGTTTAAAAATGGATTATATAAACCAAACTGGGCCCATTTCTTATGCACAAGTAGCAAAATATAGTACTTTATTGATGTGTGCCTCCAATGGTGTAGTGGTTAATTCGCTCTAAAAGGAAATTATGTTTGAACTATAGCAGTATATAAATGTGCCTCAAAAACAAAAGTCAAGTTCTGTCTTCAGTACTAATTTTAATGTATGTATATGACATGTTGAGCATGCTTCATGTGCATTTGTGTGTGTGGTTATTGCACACTGGTTTGCATTGTTAGCAGTTTGCACCACGGTTTGTGTTTTGCTCCACTTTGTAATTCTGATAACCCGGGCCCCCTTTTTAATAGTTTCCATACACATACAGACAAAAGACCTTTCCATAATCAAGTGGTCATGTGACTTGATAGTAGGTAGAGTGGCTCATTTACTCCTGCTGAGAGAAGAAAGGATGAGGGAAAGGTAGGAGCTCTCTTTGAGAGGGAGATTTATTTGTAAAAAAAAAAAAATGGAAAAAGAAAGCCTTGTGTATGTTTGTAATCATGTAGTAGTCTCTCTGTGTTGCTTCCCTCTATTGTTAGCAGGCTTTATGTTAATCAGAGTCTGTTAGAGGGGCTTTAGTTGGGGAGGGGAGGCAGCAACACTGCTCAGCATTGTTTCTTCAGCCCACACGTGCAGCCTGGGAATGAAGCACCGAGTCCATTTCTCTTTGTCTCCTTTGTCACTTCCTTCATGTCCCGAGTCAGATCAACACATTTTAAACACTGTCAGATTCAGTGCCATGGGAACAGTTAGTGCTTGTTGCTTTATAGATGATTGTATTTGGCTTGTTTGGTCCAATACTATGTGTAGTTGTGCCTCTGGTTGCAGTGGTTATAGCAATGATCATTTATGTTGTGGCTCATTATTGTATTTCTGAGCCTCTGAGCAGACACTCCCAACAGGAAGTTGGTGCAGCGGGGATGATGATGAAGATGGCCTCCAATGAAGATGCTACAGAGGATGTGGATAACAGAGAAGGTAATTAAACAGAAAGGTAATTTGGATTGCTCGTGTTATTTTGCATCAATTTTATTACACTGTGCAAAAAGCCACCTCTCATTGCTTTATATTTTGCTGTAGAGGAGCCAGACCTTGTTGTTTGTTTGTTTTGTAATTGATCTTGAGGAATAGTTGTCTTTCTGAAAGTGTTTCAAAGTTTTCTTTGACAGAAGCTGTGTTTTCACTCATTTTCAGTCCGCTCCATGTACCTGACCATTCAGAGTAATGTTTTTTCACACTGGTTAAGCTACTTAAAACTGACCTATGAATCATTCAAGCGTAAAAAGGCACCTTAACTCAAGTGATGAACCAATGTTTATCTACACATATCAGACAGCTTAGCAAAGAATCCATTTTAAATTGTATCTTGCAGCTTGTCACAAAGAAATACAAAATTTGTCCCATTTCTTTAGTTCAATCCACAAAAAATGTCAACAATAACTGTTATCAAGGTATTTTTGCACCAACACGGTGATTTCCACAGACCTATTAGCTTTTTGGGAGTCACATATAACCTGGTCCATGCCAGGGTGCTGGAGAGGAGGAGGAGAAGAATAATTTTTATTGTCACATTCACATACATGCAGTGAAATTCAGTCTCTGTATTTAACCCATCACACATGCAGCAGCATACACACACAACACGTGACGGGGGTTAAGGGCCTTGCTCGAGGGCCCACAGTGGTGCTACTGAGAGTGGAGACAGACGGTTTTCAGTCCATCAGTATATGCTCAACCAGCATCCTCTCAGTCACAAACTCCACTCCCACTCCCTTGCTTGTCAGTCAAACCTCAGATTCAAAAAGAACAAAGCCGTTCTCTTCCTCATAGTGGAAAACTTGGAGGCTATCTGAGTGTTTGTGGGAGTTTGCCCAACCAGTTTGCATGTGTTATGTGGACTTGGAGAAGGCATTTAACTGCATCCCTTGGGGTATCCTTTCTGGGGTGCTTCTGGAGTATGGGGCATCTACTCCATAGCTGCAAGCCATTTAGTCCCTGTACAACTGAAATATTGCTACCAATAAGTCAAACTTGCTACCAGTGAATGCTGGACAATGCCAGGACTGCCCCCTATCACTGATTTTGTTCATAATTTTTATGTATAGAATTTCTAGACGTAGCCAAGAAATGTAAGGCTTCCACACTGGTGGACTCGTGTTGCTGAGTGGGAGGTGGTGGGAATGAGAATTAGCACCTCTAAGTGTAAGGATGCGTTCTCAGCTGGAAAAGGACGGAGGGCCCACTCCGGGTCAGGGACTAATTGCTGCATCGAGTGCAGGAGTTTGAATCCACAAGTTGGGTGGATAGCTTCTTTAGTCAAAAGGAATCTTCATTTAGGATGATTTCCTGAACATGCTTAAAATTAATATCATTTTTGTTGACTTTTTAATATAAAAACATGATATGTGATTAACATGTGTTTACATGTTAATCTTTAGTTGTGTTTTAGAGAAAATGAAAATGAAAAACTTACCAAAAATGACTTTCTCTGAACAGACCAACCCTCCTCAGCTGAGGTGTCAGCTGCGTCTAATCAAAGGAGAAAGCTGGCAGCCCCACCAATGAACGTTTCCCTGGACCGCAGTGAGGGGTCTCTTCTTTCAGATGATACCCTGGATACAGAGGATGACACCTTGGATACAGGGGATGACCTGGATGTCAACTTGGATGAACTGGACACACCCGATGAGGCAGACTCGCTGGAGTTAAACAGACGTGGTGAGACATACACACACAATGCAAATATGTCTAAATGCACAAACGAGACATTAGACACATGAACACAGAAATTGTGCTGTAGTGACATGCTTTACAGTTCAAAGCATGTTTTTGGAGCATACATCATTTACAGATGGGAGGAGAGGGTGAAATGAGAAAATAGTAAACACACAGCTGGTCAGCCTCTGGTCAGAATTTGTGTGGTCCTGCACCTTTAAATAGAAATCACACTGTTAATATTTATTAGATCTTGTTTTTTTTGTCATCGTTTCACAAACAGGGGACTCAGAGGAGTCTGTTCTGGCTGCAGGAGCAGCATCAAGTGATCCGGGCCACAAAGCAGCAGAGGAGAGCAGGCTGTGGAGGAGCGTGGTGATTGGAGAGCAGGAGCACCGCATTGATATGAAGTGCATTGAGCCCTACAAAAGAGTCATTTCTCATGGCGGTACATAAACGTGTACCTTACAGCTGCTTTAAATCACACTGTCCCATTGTTTAATAGCAACCCACTTGATAACCTGTAATAGTTTCTTTATCTGATGGACCTTGAATTAGTTGGTCATAAAGAGGACAAAAAGAATTGTACAATTACTGAAAAGTTTTTCAGGAAGGTTTTCTACAGGTGCACTATAATCAGTATGAAGTGTGAGAGTCCTGTTTGTGTATCTTATGTTTCAGGTTATTATGCTGAACAGAAAGCAATCATTGTGTTTGCTGCATGTTTCCTACCAGACAGCAACTGTGACAATTACAATTATGTCATGGAAAACCTTTTTCTGTAAGTACATTCCAAAACATTTATGGCCGTGAACACATTACCTGCATTTCATGTCCAATCAAAGGCTTTTGGCAGGGATTTGGGACCTGGCTGGAGTTCAGCTAAGATTAACCTCAGAATACCACTTTTAGCTTTGTTCACGCTGATATAAAACAGCCTAAGGTGATAACAGTTACATGTGGACTGCATATCATTATGCCATTGACACCTGACAAGAATAAAAATTTGCTGCAGTCATCATATGTAAAACGAACATTGCCAGTCTAATCCAGTGTTTTTCATTGTTTCTTTGTGTGTAGATATGTAATAAGCACCTTGGAACTGATGGTAGCCGAAGATTATATAATTGTTTATCTGAATGGTGCAACGCCTCGCAGGAGAATGCCTGGTTTTACCTGGATGAAAAGGTGCTACCAAATGATTGACAGAAGGTAATATTTGCACAGACAAGTGTGTTACAAATGTAATGCTTAATATTGAATACCTGTACCATTACTATTCTCTTAGTGTTTTTTCCCTGATCACAGACTTCTTGCCTACAGTTGTGGTCAAAAGTTTACCTACACTGGGATTTTTTTGGCCAATGGGTGAAACCATTTATCAAACAATTGTGTTTGACCTGTTCAGATCATAATGACAACAGGAACCCAAATGACCCTGATCAAAATTTACACACTCTGGAACTTTTGGCATGATAACATAAAGGTTGACGCATGGGTTTAAATGGCTACTAATGGTAAACCTCCTCACCTGTGATCTTTTTTTTTGTTTTTTTTGTGCTTATAATTAGCTTGAGTGAGTTTCTGGTCTCCTGGCAGGGTGGCAACAGCGGATTTCAGGTTTACAGACTATTTCCAACAGTGTGCTCAAGTGTCTGGAAAAAGTCACTAAATTTGTCGCTCGTCACTCTTTTGGGTTATGATTTTAAAAAGGCAAACACAGTTTGAAAATAAATGGCTTCAACCCTGAACCCTAACCCTAATCAACAACCTCACTATTACAAGACTGTAAAACCACTGAAGTGAAGTGTAGTTTGTTAAAGTGTCCGTTAGCTGCAGCAGCTGTTCTTACTGGGGTCACAAGTCTTTGACAGTGCACTATAACAATCCACAATTAGATCATCATAACAAAAACAAAACAAACTGCCATGTCATAATATGACATAGCATTTAAATTAAGCATCCATCCATCCATACGAAGCAAAAGTCATTTTAAGTTTAAATCCACTTTTTCTGGTTTCTTTTTAATTCTGTTGAGGCAATAAAGTCCATTCTGCATAGTCTGATATAAAACTGTTCTTTTAATGGAACTGGGTCTTGTGCTGGGTAACAGCGAGAACATGTCAGTGATCAGTATTTTTTTGATGGTTTCACTGTGATAATTAAAGTAGTATCTTATAATCTGCCATCTGCCTCCTCATGACTGCTCACCCGGCGGGATGACGACATTAGCAGCAACCCTGACCCCAACTTTCACCTTTCTGAATGCAATAACTCGAGAACGATGTGACATAGGATGTTCAAATTCATGCAATAGATGCAGCTACTGAAAATCTCTGACAATTTAGTTCTTAGCATAACAATGCCAAGCACAGAAAGCAGCAGTATTCTCTATTTATGATTTTACCATTTCTTCCTAAAGGGATTAATAAAGTTTTATCTAATCTAATCTTCTGTCACTTCACTGTTTTGTCCCACAGACTGAAGAAAAACCTAAAGATGTTCATCATTGTTCATCCCTCCTGGTTCATACGGACTTTGCTAGGAATTACCAGACCCTTCATAAGGTCTCATTGTTGTCATTTCTATTCACACGACTCTGTCACTGAATGTCACTTCAGATGTACTCAAAATGTAACTGTTGTCATAATTTTAAAAAATCTGCACATTTATATGTTCTTCCTTTAAGAACATAGTGTACACTAATAGATATCATCATTAAGAAGCAGCATCGTATAGCATTTTATTTTTTAGCCGTTTACCAAAATCAGTGTCTTGAAGCTGGAGTTCCAGGAGCTAACTTTTCACCTCACAGTTATTTAATCTGCTGTGTTAAATTGAAATCACTGAAATGAACTTTGTTGATATTTTTTCATCCCCTTCAGTTCCAAGTTCAGCAGTAAGATCAAGTATGTGCACAGTCTGCAGGAGCTTGGAGAAATCATTCCTATGGAGTATGTCCACATTCCTCACAGCATTGTCAAGTGAGTCAGTCTAATATTTACTGTCTGTTGATTATGCAAACCGCAGTATATGCTGGCATCTAGACGAGGTCTTTTTAGTGTTGTTAGACACCAAAACTACATTCTGCACAGCTGGCATGACTGAAGAGGTTTCTGGGTACTAAACTTGTGTGGGTGGTGTGTAAGAGCAACAACACAGGACTTTAATCATTTCCTGTGAGGAAAAGATTACAGATTTTGTAGAAGTTCTGTAGCCGTTCAAATTTTTTGTTACTGGCAACTGTGTAGACCAGAGGTGTCAAACATAGGGCAGAACCGGCTCGCCAAACGCTCCGATTTGGATACTTTGGAAAAATGTGAATATTGCAAAAGATGGAAAAAATCAGTTCATTGGTTTTAACACCTTCTCGCAGCCTGTTGTAATACACCAAAGTGAGTAGAGTAATGCCACAAATTGCTAAAAAATATTTTTTTTATTGTTAGTGTTCTTTTATATAACAGGAAAGTTCCTGTTTCTTTCTTTGTTTGGTTTGTTTTTTTCCACTATTTACTATAAAATGTTCTGTTTTGTTTTTTTTTTTACAGTAGGTCTGGAGAGAACAATTCCGTGTTTTCAGTGAATTCAAATAATTTTTTTTAATTACAGAATGAAGGCTGGATAATGAGCAAGCCGTCAGGATACGTAATATGTGAAGAATATGGGATTTTACATCCAGCACTGTAGTTGCAACTATGTTTGAATGTTTAGCTGAATCTTGGCTTGACTATCTTGTGATCAGATAATGACTGTAACTACTTCAGTAATTTTTTTGCAGCTCTAAAAAAGAAATACACTGATTTTCCTCAGAAAATAAAACCAAACAGTGCAGTGCCATTTCAAGTGCTTTAGGCGTGTTTACACATTTCTCTGCCCAAAGGTATGACCAGGAGAGGAGTATACACAAATTTGCATGCACGAGGTAAATCCTTTAACCTGCCTGTCTTTATCAGTCAGTTATGTCTAATTTCTCCAAAAATCCTTCATTAATTTTCTCATGCTGAGACTAACCTTTGACTGACCTTTGATTGTCTTCTTATCCCATAGAAAGGTATTTTGATGTTTAAGGGTCAAATATAGATTCCTTTGAGGAAAACTGTTGCACCCCATGCATTGCAGTGCATTGCTTTGACCTTGAATACTCTCACCTTGGAGCACCAATGCTTGTTTTTCTTTTTGTCAAGTCATCTGTCAGTGCCAGTGTTGATATAGGCTACTAATCCCCAGCTTTTGCATGTCTAGTGACAATATAATTGCTTAGTTAACCTCCCTCACTTACTTTTGCTCTCTGCCTTCCAACCTAATGCTAAACCAGACTGGACACAGAATTGCAGGAGACAACAGAGTAAGTGATAAGTAAGTAATCCATTGTTCCCATCTCAAACCAGGAAATGCTTGTACACATGGAGAAAAACAAGTTTTAGGCTAATCAGTCTGGATGCCAATGGTCTTGAGATAATCACCTGCAGCTTCTTTGCGTAATGTAATATTAGAACTAGACGTATCTAGTTCTCACTGAGAAAGTGCTGAAATTCCAAGACACAGATACACACCTGTGCACTTATATGTTCACACCCCAAAATCTGAAGTATAGCATCAAGTCTTAAAAAGGAAATTTGGTAGACCATCCACACACAGGCTATGTTAGCCTTCTTTATTTCGATTATGCACCATGTTGGCTCCTGACTTGTAACAGAGAAACTACTTGTCTGAATTTGACTTTTGATCCAGCAGTTTTAACTAAATAGCAGCACCAAATATTTCTTTCACATGGTGAAAATTAGTTTGGAGCCAACACTGAGGAAACGGCAAATGTTAAGTTACAACCAAAAGTCTCCTTTAATTTTTAACACTTTAATTCTCCCAAATGTGGGGTGTTTTCAAAATAGCATATTTTTTCAGACTGTTCCTCCCACCTTCTGTCAGCATTTTTCTTTTTATGAAGGTAACACAGATGTTTGACTGACCAATGATAGTGCGGTTGGATGACCAACCTACCAGGGTAATTGTAAATTCTAAAACACTGGCATGGTTTCTGCATTAGTAAGTTACTCAGTGTTTAAAAGACAAAATAATCATAGTAAAAGATGGAAAAACGATGGTGATATAAACTGTTTTATTATTTAGAGAGTAAGCCACTTTTAAAAGTGCTGCCCTTTAAATTTAGGAGGACTGAACAAATGCAGATATTGTTGTTTTCCAGTTAAAATGATTTTTTTTATGATTTATTTAGAATCTCAAATACAGTCATCAATATACAGCTGGGTTAGCTTTAGACAGATGCACACACCTTAGAACTGTGATTCAGTCTATTGACCACTCTTTAATTTTTTTGCTTACCAAGAAGTGTATCTGACATAATTTCCCTCTGAACATTTTATTGTAATGTGGATATGTTGCACTCATTTCTCTTCCTTCTTATCGCCCCTCTCAGAGTCGACAAGGGGAACTCAGCTGTGTGACGACATATTTGGCTGCTGCCCTTCATCTTCCCCCTGCGTTACGCTGTACTTTAGCGCAGCATGTCTGAATATAAAAGCCGGCCGGCAGCATGACACAGACACAAAGCTGTTCCGCCAACAACTATCTCAGAAAGGAGGAAGCTGTTGTCCAAAACATCAGGCAAAATCTAATTCAGATCTGAGGGTGCCGAATATACAGTAGTACTGTGATTGTGTTGCAGAGACTGTACTGTGTTCTCTCAGCACTTGATTCTGTTCCTTCTTTGTTTTTGTTTTTTTTTACTTCATCATTAATTTCAGCCATGCTTTTATTGACATGCAACTCACATTATAGATTGCCTTTGAGGGTACTACAGTAGTTACTAGCTTGTAACATTCATGTGCTAACAATTGTGTATTGATAATTAACTCTGGGTTATTAAAATAATGTATTTTCTAAAGCCACAGTGAGGCTCTTGAGTAGTATTAGCATCCCATCTAAATAAGCCCCAAACATGAACTGAAGGTGCAGTAACTTCCAGCTTGTGTAAATGATGAAATGTAATTTAGTATTTTCAAATTAAATTATGTCACGGTAGGTAAATGTGTTTATACGTGTAGTCCAAAAATGTCCAAATAAATCATGAATTCTTCATGTCATTTAAATTACTGCTTCAGCTTGTATGACATCCCATCTGCTAACATTTGCATCAAAGACTCTTAACTTTTTTACAGTCATTGGTTTACGCACACAAACCTTTGTCCACTCGAGCATGAAACAGAACGGCCAACCTGGTTTGAAATAGTTTTCAAAAGTGTGGGTCACTCATTTTACAGCAAAGTTTCACTTTGTGTCACAATCTCATTCAGCACCTCATTCTTTACATCAAATGTTTACAAGGCTGCCACCCTCTGTGTCACTGTGAGAATAAAGTAGCAGAGTTATTCTGTAGCAGAAGTTGTGTGTTGCATGCTTTTAGTTTGAAATTACTCTGATGCACATATCCAAAAGTGGAGTAGTGTTCTAATACTGTAGATTTATATGTGTGTGTGTGTGTGTGTGTGTGTGTGTGTGTGTGTGTGTGTGTGTGTGTGTGAGAGAGAGAGAGAGAGATCTTGAGTGCTGCTGAGGAAAAACTGTCTATTATTTCGAGAGTAGAAAGTGTCTACTGTTCAAGTTAGGGCATATCACTTTTATTTATTTACATGTTTGTTTGTGGCTTGCACGGTACTCATGTGTTGTAACATATGTAAAATGATTTAGTTCATTAAAATGTGTTCCCGTCATACAGTGTTTCCCCTCATTTTTTTGTTTATTTGAAAGGATAAGCAGAAGAGGATGGATGAATGGATGGATGGCTGGATGGAAGAACAAAACGGCAAATGCAATTAACTTGGAGTTGAGATAGTGAAAAAAAGTTAAACCATTAGAGAGACTGTGAATCTGATATCACTTACAGGTCATAAATGCACTAGTGATGTAAGTTCAGCTCTTTTCAGAGAGCCAGCTCTTTAGGCTTGGCTCCAAAAGAAGAGCACTTTCGGGTCCCAAATGGCTCTTTACTTTTGTTTCCTTTGCTATCTTTCACCTAAGGCTACTTAATTTCATTTTAGCATGTAAATATTTGTCATAAAATGTCCCTGTATATATGACCAATGCAGTCATTTTTTAAAAGAGGACTGCTGTTTTTGAAAATATTGTAATTGTCTAGATGCCTCACAACACCTCTAACACATCTATATCCACATGACAGTCATAATAGACTAAACTATCTTTAGTAATAGATGATTAAATCTACACCAGATCTACCGTATTTTCCGGACTATAAGTCGCAGTTTTTTTCATAAATTGGCGGGGGGGTGCGTCTAATACTCCGAAGCGACGTATATGTGAAATTATTAACACTACATTAAGAGTCATTACTTTATTTTGACGGCGCGCTTACTCATTCGTTACAGAATTCTGGTCGTCACTACGGTACGTC
>VOQJ01021086.1:0-10735 GCA_015052665.1 Apistogramma diplotaenia | reverse complement strand
AAACTTCTACCTCTTAAACTTCTACCTCTTAAACTTCGACTTCTTAAACTTCTACCTCTTAAACTTTGGCTTCTTAAACTTCGACTTCTTAAACTTTGGCTTCTTAAACTTCGACTTCTTAAACTTCGACTTCTTAAACTTCTACCTCTTAAACTTCGACTTCTTAAACTTCTACCTCTTAAACTTCGACTTCTTAAACTTCTACCTCTTAAACTTCGACTTCTTAAGCTTCTACCTTTTGAACTTCTACCTCAAACTTTGACTTCTTAAACTTCTACCTCTTAAACTTCTACCTCTTAAACTTCGACTTCTTAAACTTCTACCTCTTAAACTTTGGCTTCTTAAACTTCGACTTCTTAAACTTTGGCTTCTTAAACTTCGACTTCTTAAGCTTCTACCTTTTGAACTTCTCCACAAACTTCAATTGGTCCGAAACACCAGATCTCTCTCTACCCAACATGTTACTCCCATTCTTCAAGAACATCACTGGCTCCACATAAACCAGCGTATTCAATACAAGATTCTCTTACTTACCTATTAATCCCTGCATAACCATGCACCCTCATATATTGCTGACCTCATTCATCCTTATGTTCCTGTATGCTTACTTCTTCTTCCTCTTCCACAACCCACTTTCTACTTTGGGGTCCAGGACTTTCAGATTTACAGATGCACATCTCTGGAACTCACTTCCCATATTCCTGAGGGCAAATCCCAGTTAAAAACTCACTTATTCAAATAAGCCTTTGTAACCTAGCTACATTGGCTTTTAGGTTTCCGCTCCCTGATTTAAAGGATGTATGTTTTATTTTACTGTTCACTGTCGTGTATCTTGTGTTTTATTATTTTATACTATTATTTTACTCCTGTAAGGCAACCTTGAGTGTCCTGAAAGGCACCCACGAATAAAATGTATTATTATTTTATTTTACTGCAATGCACTTTATATTGGGTTCAGCCACAGGCTGCTTCCAGCTGCAGATGTTTCAGATGCTGCTGCTCGACTGTTAGTTGGGGTCAAAGAACGTGAGCTCATTTCTCCGATCTTGGACTTACTTTATTGGCTCCCAGTTCATTTTAGGATGGATTCTAAAATCCAACTATTTGTTTTCAAATGTCTTCACAGCCTCACCCTGTCATATCTGTCCGATCTGCTCAACCTGTACATTCCTTCACGTTCACTCAGGTCAGCTGATCCGGCACTGCTGGCTGTCCCAAAGACCTAAAGGAAGCTCAGAGGTGACCATGCTTTTTCTCTTCCCTTGCACATTAGTCTCTGCTTTTTTATCCTCTCTTAAAAGACGCTTCTTTTTGGCTTTTAACTCAGTCTAAGGTGTTGGGTTTCTTTGTTTATTATCTCACCTGTGGCTTTTATTTATTGATTCCTTATCTTATGTCTGTGTTTTTGCTTATTTGCTCTTACATGTACTTGTGTACAGCACTTTGACCAATAGCATTTGATTTTAAAGTGCTTTATACAAAACTAAGTTGAGTAATCTCTGCCTCTCTCTCCTCAGCCCCTCCCTGAGCCTGGTTCTGCTGGATGCTCTGGTTCTGCCTTCCTGTTAAAAGGGAGTTTTTCCTTCCCGCTGTCACCAAGTGCTGCTCATAGGGGGTCGTTTTGATTGTTGGGTTTACTCTGTAATTATTGTAGGGTCTTTACCTTACAATGTGAAGCACCTTGAGGCGACTGTTTGTTGATATTTGGTGCTACATAAATAAAATTGAATTGAATTGAACCCAAATGGTGGACAGTCCCACGTAACTCTGGTGGGGGTTGTCCGGTTGCCCCACAACCTGGCTCATGTGATAATGCACTTGAACCTCCAAGAGTGAAATTAAATTTTAAAGACATCCAGCTGCCTCTTTTCAAGTTCCAGAGACTACCATGATACCAGTACACCCAACAAACTGACCAGCCAGGACAGTATTGTGGGCATGGAGTTCAACTCTCTGACAGGAATATCAGAGAGGAGGGTGCTATACAGCTTAGAGCCAATATTGAATAACAGTGACAGAAGCACGTTCAGCAAATTACTCCTTCGACCACAGGAAATCATCCCTAACTGTGGCCACAAAACCTTACAACTTCTTAAGGCATTCTGACTATTGTCACCTGTAAAATCTCATTTTGTACAGAGTGATACAATGAAATACATAATTTAATATTGCACCATGAGCAGCTTTTTTTTTTACATGTTCTTTATATAGACAGTTTGCATTTTCTCTCTTTTATATTTATATTGAAGCTAGAAAATCACCAGCATGAAGTTTTCAGATTCTGAACCGGTCTGTGTAACACAAATGTCTTTCCTAACAACAGTGGCATCATCGAGCAAAAGCATGTAGGGAGGTGCAGTGTTATAACTTCAAAGGCCCATGTAAGCTATCGTGCAGTTAGATGTTTGCATTATCTGTATTGATCATCAGATTCTCTGTGGTTCTATGAGCCATCTAAATGCAATGCATATGCATATATGTATGTGTAGGCGACTCCATATATGGAAATGCAGCTTGATTAGTATGTCTGTAGTTGCACCTACGGGTCCTATCACCGTTCCAGGCATGGCAGGAGAGCGGCTCCAGTCCAAAGCTGTACAGCGACATGTCTGAGCAGAGGCAGGCGGACTGCAGGAATGTGGTGCTGTCACGTTTGTTCTGGAGATGGGCTGCTGCATGTTCCACAATGAGAAAAACAGGGATACACTTGGCTTCAGAGAAACATTTTTAAAAGAAGCAGAGCAAGTTTGTTTTATTTATTTTTGCAAACAATGTGAGTAGTGGTACGTCTCTTTTTGGTATTACTTATTTTTATGTATACCTAGAAATACCTGGAAATATGGTATGAAATAGCTGTGAGATAAAACCTTTATCAGATCTGGTGACTGTAATACCTGTAACTCTTCCAAAAAACAAAACACGAGTTTTAAGCCTAACAGGATACCACCTCAGACAGATACACTAAAGTCTATTCAAAGCACTACTTGTGTGTGTGTGTGTGTGTGTGTGTGTGTGTGTGCGTGTCAAACAAACAATCTGAAACTTAAAGAATTGATTCGATTAAATAAAATAAATGAGGACTGAAAAAGTGACTTACCTTTGCTCTGTCTGTGTGCTCGGGTCGAATTAAAGAGGCTGCAGAGCTGCACTCCTGGACTCGGCACGACTGGACCTGTGCCGTCTGTCTTGGTGAAGAATGTGTCTGTTATTGTTGAAGGGAGTGAACAAATGTAGGTGGGTCTACGAACAGTGCTGGAGCAAGCAGGTTTGAAGGGAACAAAGTTCTGCATTAGACTCTCATGATCAGCTGATCACTAATTTGTTAAATGTTTCATACAAACCATCTTTTGTTACTTTATCTTCTTGGAAATGTTGGCAACAGAACAAAGAATAATGAATAAAGCTTAATATCCCCCATAAGTTTTTCTGATGTTTTTCTCTTTGTACCAGAAAATTATATATGTGCAATTTTCTTGCATATTTTCAAGTTAGAATAGAAGAGAACAGAATAGAATAGAATTGAATAGAATGCCTTTATTGTGATTACACAGCTGTACAATGAGACTGGAGGGTCACTGCTGTTCAGTCATAAACCTTTTTTACAAATACAGGATAAAATAAATGGTTACAAAATATAACCATTTAAAAACAGTGATGTAATATAAGTATAACCATATGACAGGTGGTGGGTTGATATAAAGTGGAGAGCCGCTGCATCCGTGTGCGCCGCCATCTTGGCTCGAAGCTCAGCTCATGAGCGCTGTTGCACGAACAAAGTCCAGCTGCATTATTTAAACCATGTTAAACATTCAGCACAAATCACTGATATTTTACACCTATTGTCTGTCAATCATTCTGCTTTGCTGACAATAATGCTGTGGTGAAGTGCACAAGTAGCTCCTCCACAAATTGAACATGCAGCCTTTAGCCTCCACACATCAGGTCTGGCAGTGCTTATATTTACTGAACCAAGAAGCATTCAAAGCTCAGTAGTCACTGACTGTCATAGTGACAGTATTCATGAAAGTGAAAGTATTCATACCCCTGGCAAATATTGACGTAAGTTTACTCTTATTTAACCAGAAATTATATTTTTGACTGGAAACGACACAGGCATCTCCCAGGAGATAATACCATGATGCACAAGAGGCATCATTGTGGGAAAAATATTTCTCAGCTGTTAGTCACATATGAACAAAAAATGGCATGTCAAATTTGCCAGGGGTATGAATACTTTCGGGCATGACTGTATATACATATATATATATATATATTTAGAATAGAAGAATAGAATAGAACTTTAATGATCCCATGATGGGTTAGTTAACTTTGCAACACCTCTGAAGTTTTTCAAAGAATGATAATGGAGGTTGATGCAGCTCCTCTTTGACAGAAGTGACCATCAGCGAGTTTCTGTGGGAAACACTAAATGCTGTTCTCTCACCACTATGTTAACTAATGTGACAGCAACTATTACAGCTAGTGTTAAATGTTGACATGCAGATAAAGACACTGATGTTTTATGACATGTACACTTTGGTGCAATGCAGGCATCAACACATTGTTCTAATGTAAAATGATGAGTCTGAATGTCCCATTTTCACTTCTGCCAAGTTATGGAATAAAAGACTTATTAGATAATGTTTGTAATGTCATTGTTTTGGATTGGGAGGGAGATAATATAGATAGTAATATATAGTCATATAGATAATGATGCTGAAAAGATAATTTACTGGATTCAAATTTGGGATCTTTTAATCTACATTACTGTACATTTAGGGACAGCATATATTTATGTTTATTTATTAAAATAGTAACATATATGGGAATACAATTAGAAAATACGTGTACGCAGTCAGAAACTGAGTTATGTTCAAAGTGAACAAGTTGCATTAGAGAGAAATGATTGATTTTCTTTGTTCAAACAACTTACAGTCATTTTGTCACAACACAAGATTCCTTTATTCAGTTAAGCGATTTGTGTTCCATCACTGCCAACGCAAAAGCATTGTGTGCAACCAATGTCCCTCATTAAATTAAGTAGATCCAACGAGGCTGTTTTTCCGCGTGGGCAGTCAGAGACGGAGGCAGTGTCTGGTAAGGTCTACAAAGCGATGGCTGGTAGGGAGGCGGCAGATGCAAAGGCTTATTTGTATCTGATCAGCGTTCAAATAGCTGGAGAAGGGTCTGTCTGCAGGGAGGCTGAGGTTTATGTGAGACCAGGTCTTGCTGGTGGAAAGTGGGCAGAGGAGTTGCAGAAAAACACAGAAATCCACATGTTTTTCCCACAGTGGCACCTGTCCTCCAGACTGAATGACAGGTCTTGATGTGGATGACAGGTCAAACAACTAAGGAGCAGATAAGAGTGTCTCTATCAACCAAGGCATGAAGTACAAAATCAGCAAATGAGGAAGCTGGTTCACCACAACAGGGGACAGGACAATCGGAAACACAGGAAGTCCTGAAGAGTCAGCTGAATGGGAAGAGCAAGAACCAGTCAGTTAACACCTACAACCTGCCAGCTGCCAGATACCATACTGGGAAGATACACTGGCCAAAGGAGGAGATAGAAGCCACTGATATCAAGACAAGAGATCTCCTTACATGGAGGGTCTCACCCCTTATCCAGCACCCTATGTTAAGTGGGAGGAAGGAGGCCGAGGACTAGTGAGCTTCAGAACCACTGTCCTAGATATATATGTGATGTATATGTGAAGATGGTCACAAAGGATCATGAACCCCATAACCAAGTGGCTTGCATGGTATGCAGGAAAATCTATGACCTGGAAGTCCTGAGGTCAAAGTCAGGCATGGCCCCAAAGGTGGTCATGAAGAACAGAGCTAAGATCCTGTGGGAATTCCTGATACAGATGGAGAAACTTTTGATTTCTAACCAATTGGACACAGTGGTGGTGGACAAGCAGAAGAAGAAAGTCGTAATGATAGACTTGCAATCCCAAGTGACGGCAAGATCAAGAAGAGGGACCACGAAAAGCTTGAGAACTGCTGAGGGCTCATAGAAGAGCTAGAAAGAAGATAAGTCCCTCAAACTGGAAAAGTGAATCCAGCAGATTCTAGGAATGGCATCCAAGAACTCTGTCCAGTCGAGTCCTGGGAACAGCGAAGACACTGTGCAGGACCCTTAAGCTCCCAGGACCCTGGTAGAGGAGCCCAGTTTTAACCAGGGCTATTCAATTAGCAGGGTGGGGGCACATCCGGCCCGCGGAACCCCTTTGACTGGCCCATCCCCCCACCCACCGACCCAGTCTATGCCACAACAACGCATTTAAATCATTTGCTGTGAGAGTTTTACATTTTTCACCCTTCCTCTTGTACTTGTGTCGTAGCAACGCCAGCCTACAATACTATCTCCAGGTATGGTAACCAGATGTCACTGAGAGGTGAGGAACGTAAAATTGACCGGACTGATGAATACGTGTTTATTTGACCCCAGAGATGAAGTCTGAGCCTCTGAGCTGATCTGCAGTGGAAGCCTGTCAGCATTAAAGATACCATTCAGAGGCACCAGGAGAACACGGAGCTCTGGGGCCGAGGAGGGCGGCTACGGTGCAGCCTGCTGCGGAACCACAGACATTTTTATTGAACATGAAGAGATGCTTGTTAGAAATATTCTGGTCAAGGTTCAGACCAAATGTTAACATTTGCAATGCACTTGAATTATTTTGCTCATCAATAAGTGATACAGTATAAGGCCTTTAATGTGAAGAAGAAGAAACTGAACAGGCCTGGCTTAAACTATGGAAAAGCCCGGCTCTGCTCTCTCACGGCCCTCCTGGTAAGGCCCAGAATCCTGAAGCATTGATTGGTCGATGCAGATCTGTTTTTGGCAGGCGAGCCGACCAGTGGTCTTCCCGATCAGCCTCTGATGCCGGCAGAAACGTTTCCAGCCTTTTCTACTGCTCTGTTTCTGTTTCTGTTTCAGCTGCAGCATTTTGGACCAGCTGAAGGCGCTTCAGGGAGCTGTAAGGGCACATGATCATCGGTGCCACTTATGGATATATAAGGATACATAAGCACAGCAAGAAGGAGAACAAGGCACTGAAAGAATAACCGATGTAGAAGGAAAGTTGTACACGGTTTGTCAAATGTGCACATTATAAACATTATATGAGTTGCTTCCAAAAATCTCAGTATTGTCCTGTTTTCCCTCTATTGATCAGGAATTTCACCTATAAGTGACTCAATAATACCATCAATAACATCAACTACAGCCAGCAGCTGAACTACTTCAAGCTAAAGCAGAGGAAGAGCTGAGTTCTTGCTGATTTGTTGAAGTTGAGCTCCTCGGGTCACCTGTTTGTGTGAACCTGATCCAGCTCACAGAAGAGTCAAATCTACAGCACATCTTTAATATTTGAAATCTCTCATACACACACATGCACATGCACCACTCCCCTTAAGTAACTGTAACACAGAAATTGATTTCCCCCTTTAGACATCCCTTACATGGAAAGTGCTCGGGCTGAATTTGGCAGTGGAGTGGATTCATGGAGGAAATCAATCAAGCTGGAGAATGTCGTAGCTAGGTTACAGGGGTACGGACTGGTGCAGCAGATGAATGTCATGTCTTTAGTTCAGTGTCACCAGCACCTCAAATAACACTTTTTAATGTATTTTTTTGTGTTTTTACCAAGACCTGATGGGTTGTCAACCTCTGCTACTGAAGAAGCTGCTTTCCACACTAATAACTGCTGGGTTCATTAAAATATCGAGAACAGAAAATGGATGATAGAGGGAGTTTGCTAAATGGGTCAAGTGGTTCGCTGTAGGCAGAACTGTCCAAACTGAGAGAGAAGAAATGTCTGTGGTATGTCTGAGCTCATCTCCACTTTCAGCCACTTTGCACTCCTCCTTTTAGTCTGCTCTCCTCTCTCCTTCTGTCCTTCACTCTTTCAAGCTCAGCTGTTTCTCACTGCACAAACGAAGCAGGATTCATTAGGAACTTGTTCTAAAACTCCTGTTGTTTCCTGTAGATTATATACTATAAATGCTTTTAGCAGTGATGCTAACAATGCTAAAATACGGCTGTTTAGCATCTTTGTTGAACGCGCAGGGCTGGGATCTGTCATCCTTTTACTCCACTGACGTCACACCTGCTACGACGGACTGTAGAATTACAGATGATCTTCATGTTGCAAACAATGACTGACAATGACATTCAAAGTAAAACTTTTTCTTCAACTTGGCTCATGCACACACACACACACACACACACACACACACACACACGCACACACACACACACACACACAGATATATGAACATGCAATTGTTTCCTCTCTTACTGCCGTCACCAAACTATGCGAATGTGTCGTAAGTGCAGTTAGTTATTGATTATGGCCACGTTTTGAAGTTTAGCTGCAGGTGTGTTCTCCTGTCACCGGCCTCTGTCTCCGTGCACGCGGAGGTGAGAACTGCGAGTGCGATCCTGTCCCTCAGACGGAGCCAGAAAGGCTCACATTACACTGACATGGCAGTGTGGGGTTTTAAATAGCTTGGTTGTCAACTCCTCCCTGAAAAAATCCATCTATTTTGGGGACAGCATGTGTATGTGTGTGTGGGGGGGGGCAGACAAGCCGATCAGCTAGAGTGTGTGGTCTGGCTTAATTGCCATGATGGAAATACTGGCGGTATAACGCATCATTTACAGAAGACGTGCTTCGGCACTGGCTCGGTAACTCTCAATAATAATTGTAAGAAAAATTGGCCTGAGATTAGTATGAGAACCAACAGTTAAATGCTCTTTACAGTATCATAGTGTTACACAACAAAGTGATGATTTAGTTATTTTCAGAGCTAAAAATGTTTCACCCAGAGTCATTAAAGTCAAATGGATTTATCTGCACAAGACCACGAATGCGCTCGTGGCAATCGGCCCATTAGGTTGTGGGAAGCATGAGGCCATTTGCTCTAGGAATTCAATTCTATTGGGTCTTTTTTACAGAACACTGCTAATGTTGTAGGGTAATGTCCGGTGCATTAAGGAATCAGTATGTTGCAAATAATCTCGTTTTATATTAGGCCACTACATCCAAATCTTCACTCTGACAGCGACCATTACTGCCCTGCTTCAACTGTACCCATTTGGAACAGTTACTGGTACTTTATTAAGGTACACATGAACCTTGGTTTGTTCAGCTTTCCTGCCAGATATTTGATTTAGCCTCCAATTACACCAAATCCAATAATGTTTGTGATTTATTACCATAAATGCTGCTTTTTTATTTCTTTCTTTTGCCATTGTCTCCCTACTATGAGTCCATTATGAATGCTGTCTTTGCCATGAATTGCCAAACACAACAAATTGCCATTTGTTGTGTTTGAATTGATTCAGAGGGTCAGCCTGAGGCAATGATTCAGACACTTTACAGGAAAGTTTAGAGAGCACCTAAAATTACTGCCAAGAGCCACAGATCACAGACTCCTTTTCCTGGTACACAGTGTGCAGACAAACACACTTCCCAGCTATACTAACATCATTACAGCTTGGCTGTGCTGCTAGACCAATCTAAACCCTGTACAACTACATGTTCAGTATTCAGGCAGCTGTAAAATAACTCATCATTGCTTTTCTCTCACAATATAAGGTCATCTTTGCCTGGACGTTTCCTCATAAAAAGTCTCTCTGGTTAGATTTAACGTTTGTTCCAAAGTTAAACTCCAATATTTGCTCATGTTGGAAAACAAGTACGTTCCACTTGTTCCTTATACCCCCTACAGTCATTCCTCTCTTTACCATTAACTTTATTTATGGATGGTGCAGGCCTAGCCTCCAGCATTTGCCCCTGTCAGTCAGCCTGACTGCCCCCACCCCTATGCTCTCAGCTTTCTCCATAGGTCACTCTTTTCCTGTCGCTTGCACATTAGTTCTGAATGTGTCTTCAGCACTGACCACTTACTGACAACTCTCCTCTCAACTTCTTACCACAGTCCTAACTGTTCACGCAAGTGCTGCATTGGACTAAAAGACACTCTGTCTTATTGTGATCCCAGATTCGTTAGGAGGACATTTATTTTTCTGAGGATCATTTTTGTCACAATTTGGGAAGTATTTGGATTTCAGCTTGGAATATCTTCTCTGAACTGGACCTTGTCCATTGAATGTCATTACTGGTGTCCATTCTCTGCTGCAACAGTCTATCTGAGACAGTAGACCTGGGAGTGCATCTGAATTTATTAGCTTGTGTGTGGGGGGGGCAAAGAGCTGCAGTGGAGGACTCCTGCAGTCATTCTAGGTTAATTCCTCATTAGTTGGCCCTTTCTTGACTGTAACCATGGCATCATTGAGAAGTTTGATTCTTGCACTGTTGTTGGTGCTGCTCTGCTCTTTCCACACCCCACTGGCACCTGCTGCCAAGGCACAGGATCTGCCTTTGTCTTCTGAGCAGGGTCTGATGGCTGATGACAACAATAACAATCATCATGACAACAATAACAATAATCATGACGACGATGACGATGATGATGATGATGACAACAACAATAATCATGATGATGATGATGACGATGATGATGATGATGACGACGATGATGACAACAACAATAATCATGATGACGACGATGATGACGACGATGATGACGACAATGATGATGATGACGATGATGATGACGACGACGATGATGATGATGATGATGATGATGATGACGACGACGATGATGATGATGACGATGACGATGACGACGATGACGATGATGATGACGATGATGACGATGA
>VOQJ01021084.1:0-12533 GCA_015052665.1 Apistogramma diplotaenia | reverse complement strand
TTAAAAGCTGAGACAGGTTGAACCATTTTTGCTACATAACTCTGTTGCCCATGTTGCCGCCTGAGCTGCACCCGCAAGCTGGCCTCATTCATGCTTATACGAGGGCTCTCTCAGTGTGGCCTTCATGTAGCAGGTTGAAAAAAAATTGCTGTGTCAGATATTTTGTGTTGAAATTGCATGGTACTGGAACATATAATATATCACAAAAGTGAGCACACCCCTCACATTTCTGTAGATATTTAAGTATATCTTTTCATGGGACAACACTGACAAAATGACACTTTGACACAATGAAAGTGTCACACACTATAAGCTAAATTATAAGCTATAATTTAGCTTATAGTGTAAATTTATTCTTCCCTCAAAATAACTCAATATACAGCCATTAATATCTAAACCAGCAGCAGCAAAAGTGAGTACATCCCTAAGAGACTACCCCCCCGAAAATGTCCAAATTTAGCACTGCTTGTCATAGTGGACCGGTCTTCAGAAGTGGGTTTCTCTTGTGGGTCACTGTGGTCCCACAAGGTGCTTTGACTGGCAGAGTCCTGATCTGTGTGCTGACATAGATGTGTGCTGCCTGCTAGGTTTCACTTCCAGTAAAAACTGAACTGGACCTCCCAACTGAGTGAAACTCTAGCATTTAGAAAGTCTGTTACTTGGCAATATAAGTCAGATTTTTGTGTTTGTGTGTGTTGCACCTAAATGCTTGATAACATTACAGTAAGACTGAGGTTTCAAAATGTAGAGTTCAAAACCAGTGAGCCAGTAGGTAATGCCCCAGTGACCATGTCCATCTTTTATATACAGTCTATGGTTTTGAGGGACTCCTAAATGCTGTGGCAAAGGTCTGATAAAGGTAAATCTGGGCTGATATGTTGCTTAATTCAACAATTTGGCAGATTTAAAATTAAAAAAATAATAATGTAATTTGTTCCCATCTTTATACCAGACAAAAACATAACAAAACATAAAACTTCAATAAAAAAATAAGCATTTTAAGACACAACATTGCCATTATTTGAGCCACCCTGCTCACATAACTGATAAACATCTTATCTTTAAGAACCCCTGCTATTGTAGCAATTATCTCAGTAGAATCATGAAGTACATGCACGCCTGGAGGGTGGATGTACAGTAGGGGACCCAGACTGACAGGATCTCAGCTGGCTTTTTGATGCCACCTGTGTTTTCTGCATCAAAGTACTTGTAGTTCAGCGTTGCAGATAAGCATTACAAGTTCAGGTGTAGTTTGTCATAAAGCTGACTTATCTTGGTAGAAAGCTCCTTTGAAACATGTTCACTGAGGCAAAGTTGGCTTCAAGTTATGAGAGATGAATGCGCGGATGCTGCAATAATACAGCTCAGGCCGGATATAGTGAAAAAGGTCTTTTGTTAACATTTCATGCAGACGTGGGACAGAGGGAAGGTGTATTGGGAGGGCACAGCCTGCCTGGTCTGAAGCTGGTTTACAGATTGACCAGCAGGGCATGAGAACCTCTGTCTCTAACAAAACGTCCAGGTGCAACATTCACACCTCTCCTACAGGAGGGCTCTGCTGGGAAGGGAAGGCAGAGGTCACCCACCAGCCCTGCTCTCAGACACTGGAAGCCTTTATATTCCTGCAGAGCTGAGTGCAAAGGCTGTAAAACGCACACACATACTTGAGCAGAATAAGTAAACACACAGGTCCATGCACGTACCTTTGATTTACACCTTGTTTACTTTAACCAAACTTTAATGCTTCCAAAGAACAATGTGCTTCACTGCCATCTCACACCCTTTAATTGTGTTTTCAAAATAAAAGCCAGCATCTTTACAGCTGAACCAACTATTAGGGGTAAACAGCACATCTTACACACCAAATGCAATGGACCTGAGCCACAGCACTCCTTTAAACACCCAAACATGTGAACGTGTATTTAAGTTAAATGGCAAAGGGATTTATGAATGGGACACATGTGACCTGCAGCTCAGCTCTGATCGAAAATGAAACCAAAGCTCATGTTTGGTAAACAACTATATTCCCTTCCTACTTAGCGGCACAGCTTTGGTTTACTTTGGAATTTAAAAAAGTGGGAATCTTGTAACAGGGAAAAAAAATGATATCTTCATCTTCCAACAAAATTTGCTGTTTTCTCTTTGTCAACTGTTTGAAATGACTATTCATAAAATACTGGATTCCAGTAGCACTGCTGGCATCAGTAGCTTACTCCATCAGCGCTGAGTCTGTCTCATGTGATTTGTTTGATAGTAGAAGAGGGAATGTAAAACTACTGAATGAAACATCCCTTTCAGCTCTCACTCCACAACCTGCCTTCTGCTGCTTCTAGGCTAAATAAACTCCAAATCAACACAGGAAGGAAACATCTATCGCCCGCTGCTCCTCTTTACACACCTTCAACAATGCACATGTGCTCCTGCTCCAGTAAAACTCAGCCAAAAAAAAAGAGAAGTTTTTATAATCTTCCACTGGTTCTCTTTAGGTAAAGCAAATAAACAACAAGCACCTCAGAACAGTCTGCTCATTGAGTCAGTTCAGACTCAATAGAGATGCTGGAGAAATCATTTTTGCATTGATCAGAGTTAATCATAGTTTGCAAAGCTCACATTTAAAGACATTTTCTTATGTTATGTTAAAATAAAATCTCATCGTAAAATACACGGGGAACTCCGTCTTAGTCAATTTTGATATATTTTTCTAATCCTAAAACCATACAAAAAAGAAAGTTATGGCCACACACAATAATAATAATAATAATATGAAAATGTCATATTTACTTACAAAACTAAGTGCAGGATTTTTCCAGCCTTCTTCTTATCCTTGTTTTTCCTCTCTTACGCGCATCACACACAACCAGATGTTCATCACCCTCAGGTCTGCCACATGTGGGTACGCCAAAGTATGCAAAAGGGGGCCGTCACTTTTAAATGCCTCGAACTTTGTGGTGTCGGCTTACAAGACAGCTGAAGACAGGTTAGACTGTGAGGGAAAAGTGGAAGCTCACTGGAAGAAATGGGGACATGCAAACAGTATATAATACGGAGGTGGATGAAGCTTCCAGGTCTGAAAATTGGCACCAACATGAAAGTGCCTTAAATACACAGTCTTTTTAATGTTCACCTGTGGTTACCAAAAGACTTCCAGTCTGTGGGAAAACAGCTCTCTGTTTCCTGCTGTGTTTATGGGCTCAGGCTCTCATTTTAGGTCATATTCAATAAAAAATATCTGATCAGTTTCGTTAAACCTCATCCTATTATGTTTCAGAAAGGAGGATTATCCAGCATTGGATAACAATATGCCAAAGCATAAAATGTTTGCCTTAAAACATTCTTCTTAAAATCCATCTAGTTTTAAACTGTATGTTTTTCAAACCTGTAAGAGTTATTTGATTGTTAATTATTTAGTTGTGTTTGCACTTGGTGTCAGCTGTGGCTGTTTTAAAGTGCTTTATAAATAAAGATGGTATGGTACAGTATAGTATGGTATGGTATGGTATGGTATGGTATGGAGTTTCACAGGTAGATTTTTTTAAAATATATTTTATAGAGCTCCAATATTAAAGTACTCTTCTGTAATTGTTTAATTATTTTAATTTGCAAATATTTTCTGACACAAAGTGAGGACCAATCAAGTCCTCATGGGGCATCCGCACAGAGCAATGCGGTGACAGGAGGCCGTGAATGTCAATGATGTTCAGCAGCTTCAATGGACTAGTTGGGTGACTACTACTAGGTGACTATCAAGGGCCGTGAAGAATGCAGCTGTTTGACATATGAGGCTAAATAATGTTATTGTTATTAGGGATGTGCCGATCCAATATTCAACATTGGAAGCGGGCCGATCCTGACATAAATTAATGTATCAGATATCGGGAAGGAATAAAAAAAAAAATGCAATCAGATCCATTAATCTTCAGTTCACCCGGATTCGCTGCATTACAGTGCTCCGTGTTCTACTTGTGGGTTTATTGGCAGTTGACCAAACCAGCTTAGAGCTCCCTTATCGCCACCTACTGGAAAGGACTGCGGATCAGGAGTTCGAAAAAACCCTCAGTTCTCCGTCACTGTGACGGTAACGTATGATCACTGACATGTGTTTCCACGCCTCCACCGCTCTCTACCATGTCTGTGAGTTGTGTTCACTGCTGAGGATTTCAGCTGTAATTTTTTCCTCTACTTCAGTTCCCAGAATGGATATGACCGCAGGTTACTAGCTAGTGCTGACGTTAGCATTAGCGATCGCTGTGTAGGATGGACCCCTTCCCCGTCAAAATATTCTTTATGCTTTAATCCTGATTAGTGAGTAAATATAGACCTGCAGTAGAAATGTATGTAGGAGGATGCTTTTGCATTGCAACATTACGCTCATGCAGTCCTCAGTTTTTCAAAATAAACACAGAGAACACAACAGCAGGCAGCTGTTTTACCTACACAAAACAGCTGCTATCTGCACGAGCGCAAAGACGCTGAGCCGTTATAGTGATGTGAGCTCAGGTAGAGTGAAAAAGCCACTTTTTTCCTCTGTAACGACCATTAAACCTTTACTGGGAAACAGCTGGAGGGCCTTCATCAACCACCTGATCATCAAGTGAAGAAAATACAACCTTGTAAGTGCTCCATCCACCTTGTTTGTTAGTTGCAGCCCTAATGAAATTTGCAAGATGCCATAAGCCAAGGCTTCACCTTCTCACACGTAAGCAGGAACAGCAGGCTTCAGTCGATAGAGCGATTGTTGTGTGAGAGACTGTTGACTTGTGCAAAATGCATCTAGGCATTTAAAAAAATATTTTTTATAAAGATCGGATATGTATCGGTATTGGCAGTTATCGAAACGTGAAGTATTGGTATCAGACATAAAAAAAAGTGGTATCGTGGCATCACTAATTGTTTTCTAACCACTCTGTTGTCAATCAGCTGTCAGCTACAGGTTGATGAGTGTATCACTGTGTCTCTGGAGTTTAAATATGAAGCCAAAACAAAAGTGAGAAAAACTGCAAATCTTCTAGATTCTAAAAAGGAGTCAGTCAGCTTTACATCATACATCATACAGATTGAGGTGAATGACTGAGATTAATCTTTTTTTTCAGAGGAATGTTTCTTTTTGTTTGTTTATTAAGCCACCTAACATTGACTTATGAATCATTGAAACATGTAAAAGGCACCTAACTCCACATAGCAAACAACTTAGCAAAGAAACAATATTAAATTGCAGGCTGCAGGCATTTTGTTACTAGCAGCTTGTGGCAAAAACACAGAATTCATTCCCATTTCTTTAATCGAATCCATGAACATGCCAAAGATAACTCCGTTTGACAGACATAAAATAGTATTCATGCACCAACAAAGTGATTTCCAAAAAGCTATTAACTGAAAACTTGACATATTTCAAAATGGTGTGCAGTGAGTCCTTTAAAAATGAGGAAACTGATTTGAGGAAACTGGACAAATGGAGGACAAAAGGAGAAGTGGAAGGCCTCAAAAAAACCTACATCTACAGCAGATGAAGTATCTGAAAGTCGTGTCCTTAAGAAATAGGGGGAAAAGTCCAGCAAAGACCTGACACAGGACATGAGTGGGAAGTGATGAATCCAAATGTGACGTTTTCGGTTCAAATTGTTGTCAGTATGCACGGAGGAGTTCGGGAGAGAGGTACGACAGTGATTGTCGACAGCCAACTGTAAAGCACTGTGGGAGCTGGTGGTGACGGAGATCTTCTCAGAAATTTGTGAAGAAACCCTGACTGTAGCAGCTCGCTTCAGTGGAAGCTGCTACAGTGGCTTAACAATGCTGCAAGACACCAAAGTAAGAACTGTTCACAATCAGGGGCTTTGCAGGATATAATATTCATGGTCATTCTGGCATGTTCTGCATGCAGTCTGATGCATTTATGACAATTCTTTATTTGCATTTACAACTGCTTATTTTACCACTCTCTCACCTGGGTTACCAAAAGACTCTGTAGTGTTTAAACGTTTTTTTTGCTCATTGTAATATTTTAATTGCAGTTGACACAACAGGATCTGTGTTAATTACACTTCCTCAGATGATGATGTTTTGTTTTAATAGTTGTAGCTTCAGGGCTTCAATCAATCAGGTAGGTCGTGGAGGTAGCTACAAGCTAAGCCCACCGTGTGTGTGTGTGTGTGTGTGTCTGCGTGTCTGTGTCCCAGGTGTGGCTGCTGGTTCATTTGCAGCCTCCCCCGGGGGACAACCCCCTCATGTCGCTACGTCTATCAGACACTCCCCTTTCCCTCCATGAGTACTCCTCCCTGCTGCCCTCGTGCTCATTTGCACTGGTTAGCATTCACTGACCTTTGCTGTAGTGAATTTTAATGAGTGTATGTGTGCATTAGTCTCACTTCATGCTGCATCCACATAAGATTAGATGTGAAAACATTTTGCAATGTTTACACTAGTCATCAGTTGTTTTCAGAGGAGACTGTGTGAATCTGTGAATTACAGAGGCTGGTAAAGTGTAGCTGACATACTGATGATGCTTTAAAGACCTGTTAAACCAATTTAACAATGACTCAGATGCACCCACAGAGTTAATAAATAGTCCCTCGATCAGCATCTGGAGCACAGCCTGGATTGTTAAACAAAGCCAGACAACAGAGCCGCTCACAGCATGTTTTTATTTCCTCTCTTAAGACCCCCTAACTGAAATCATAGCCTGGCTGTTATTCTGTATCTTTATTTGTTTTCTTGGCTGGCTGCTGGATTGGTGTTTTTAAAGCTTCACGTTTATTTCCATGCAGACCTTTTCTTTTAACTCCACCCTAGTTAAATACATGCTGACACGAGTCTGCCTGGCAATAGAAAAAAAAAAAAAGATTGAATTAAAACAATGTCTCAGCTACACGATGTGGATCAGCACACACATGACAGATGGCATCTTAGGTTGCCAAGACAACTGAACCCTAATCCTGCTCCCTTTTGGTGGTGGTGTTAGTGGTGGAGGTGGAGGTGGGAGTGGGGGTCGATAATTCAGCCCAGCACCATGTGCTGTGTACCACTCAAATTGGTCCCCTGGGTCAAAAGGACCTGAGGTCCATCAGATGGGGACACACTTATTAGAGACTCACAAGTGTTTTATCATTCTGTCAGATTAAAGCAGCTCTCATTTTAAGGTGGAATGAGGTTCCGTCATATAATTCAATATATCTGTATATGTGTATGTGCTGCAGGGGTGTTTGTGTGTGGCTTTCTTCTGTTCTGACTATGAAACAGTACCCTGACGTTTCTTCATGTTGACATTTTATTCACCTCAGATGTGTGCATTATACTGTTTTCCTCCCACGATATATCTTTATAGCCTATTTAAATGTAACAAAAGTACAGTTCCATGGAGGTCGGGGTACTCGTGGTGGGTGTGATGTCTTGTGTGGTTCTGGAAGAAAATCATCAGACTGGGCCGGACCTATAGACAGCAAACTGATGATGAAAATCATGTGTTACATACAAAATATGAAGTTTAAAGTGGGCAGGCCTCGAGGATACAATACAAAGGTAAGTCCAGATGCATTATAGGAACTGAATAACAGGAAAAAACAAACATTGCCACTGTGTCATTTTTTAATGTAGCTCCTTTGTGTTTCCAAGCTTTATGAAAGTGAAGTCTTTTGCATTCATTTGATAGCTATCATTAAAATTGATAGCTTGGATTGCAATTTAAAGGTCTTAACATGCCCCTGAAAAGAACCTAAAAATCTCCTGAAACTAAATTGGCTTTTAAATCAAACACGTTTTTATTGTTGTCTTATTGGGTTTTTTTTTTTAAAACCCTCATTTACTGTCCATCAAGCCATAAAATGCTTTAGGCCTGACAAAATGCACACTGAATTTTGCAAAATAACAAAATTTAGCTTTTTTAAAATTACTGTGCACATTTTATCTAATAACATCATAATGTTAAGTTTAATGAGGAAAAGATATCAAACTCTCTTCCCTCTCAGAGGGATTTTTTATGATTTAAATCGTGTCATTCGCCCTCATACTTATAATTCCAATGTGTAAAGACTGCTTCAGTGTCACAGCCTCTCAGTGGATTTGTGGCTGTGAGGCATTCATAAAGGACTAATAAAAAATATGTCAGCCGGTCTTGCAGATGACAGATGAATGCTGGTTAACTCAGCTCAGGCTGGCAGTCCAGGCGGTCAATAGCTGCAGGGCGGACCTTTCGTTTAATTAAGCTACCTGTCACACTGAGCACCTAAATGCGGAGCAGGTCTATAACCAGGGCTGCAAAATTACTGTACTTTGTCTTTGAGTCTACAGCAGGGAATAAAGAATCCTAAAAAACGCATATTTTACACGCCTCTACTCCAATATGAAGCCATACAGTATTCTCAGCCACTGAAGTGGGATCAGTGAAGTGTTAGCAAATGGACACCAGAGGGCAGCATAGCAACTAAATCACAAGCCCTTAATGCTAGACGAAAAATGAAAAAGGGGAAGCCATGTTTACTTTTAATGGCAGCGTCTGTGGCCATTGTGTAGGAAATCCATGTATCTGCAAAAAAAAAAAAAAAAAAATCCGCATGCTTCTTCCTAAGAGTGCAAATTAGCAAATGGGCACATTTTTAATGAATGACTAAACGAGACTGCCTTTGCTTTTCACTATCTGTATGCCTATACAGCTCCATGGTTACCCGACAAAGGCTTAATGCACTTCAAAACCTTTAGTCAGACACAGAGAGAGAGCTTGGCTCACTCGCTGTCATTCGTCTCTGTCACAGCGATTCCAATCACTGGGATTTCAACAAGATTACCAGGAGCGAGTGGAAGCAATGGAGCACCAGTGTAATGTAATTATCAAGTGATGGAGTGCCTGAAACGTCTGTATTATCACTGGCGAGTCGTTTAACCCCTGTCAGCACGTGAAAGATCAGATTGTCACTCACATACAGGGGCGTATGAGGAGAGATGTTGATTCAGTCATTATCATTTGCACACTTATAAATTCATGCCTTTGTGTTTTTGAAAAATATCGAGTCAAACAGAATAGTAAGCAGAAGAAAAAAGAACTGGGAGAGACACACAGTGTATGCTCAGTCTTTCAGACTCGCTTTGAATGCTCTTCAAGTGTCTCCTGACAACTACATTTCGCTCTTTTACCCCTTCCTTTTTACACATGTATCCTGGTCTCCATAGCAACTCATCTCAGTTTTAGAAACATGGACAAAAGAAAAAGAAAAAAATCAAAATAGGCAAGGACATACAGATATAATACAGGTCTACACGCTTTAATCAATACAACCTGGGAACAGAAATGCAGAGATGCTTTCCACCACACCATAATGTTCAGGCTTTGAAAGAAAGAAGGAGAGAAATGTTTCACAGCATGTTGTCAGTTTTTGTTTTTGTTTTTTATGGTTGTTTAGTCACCAGTGGAATGATTATCAGTGTCAGCGAGGCCTGTTTGTCTTGAAGAAGCTCCAACAAGCTTTGACAAAATAAAATTTCTGTGGTTGTAAAAACACCATTCAGTGGTTCAACAGATCTTTTTCCTTAATTCTGTGAATGCATCATTCCATCACTTCATCCTTTCCCGTTCTGTGATCACTGTGATCAACTTAACTTTGTCTCTTTCAGAAGATTTTTTGGTGGCATGATCAGACATACATCTGATGAATAAATGTGAACTATTAAGACTATTGCTTCAATGTTCTGTTTATACCTTTAGATATGAAACAATAGCTTTAAGATAGTGGTTAAAAACAACAACAATTGCTATATTACTTTCTACCCTTCATCACATAAAATATACGGTCTTTTGAACCCATGCATTTGTGTTCAACTCAGCCTCCAACAGTTCTGAAGCTCTGGATGCCAGGAGATGCTAATGTAGCCTCAAGCAGAGGTGAGGCGCGAGCTTAGGAAGGTCTGGCAAGTCACCTAAAAATTACGTCCTGCATCTTGAATTGTTCTCCAAGGGAAATTTCTTTTAGATTTTCATCCTGTAGACATGGGTTATCGTCCCACGTGGATCTACTTGTGTATTATTTGCGGTAGTTAGACCTGATATGTTTTATGGTTTGAAAAACAAAAGGACAGGAGGCCAAGCTGGAGGTGACTGAGCTTAAAATGTTAAGATTTTCATTGGGAGTGACCAGGATGGACAAGATTATAATTTAGGGACAGCTCAGTTTGAGAGGTTTGGAGACAAAGTTAGAGAGAAAGGCTGAGATTTTTTGGACATGTTCAGAGGAGGGATTGTGAATACACTGGACAGAGGACGTTGAATATGAAGCTGCCAGGCAGGAGGAAAAGAAGACCACAGAGCAGATTTGTGGATGTAATGAAGGAAGACATGCAGAGGGTTGGTGTGACAGGGAAGGATGCTAAGGATAGCGTGGGATGGAGGCGGGTGATCCACAGAGGCGACCCCTAAAGGTAGCACCTGACAGAAGCGCAGTGGTAAATGTCCCTACCTTCAATCACTGCAGGGAATTGTTGAGCTTCACTGACTTGGTGAAGCCCTTGAAGGAAAGACTTTTCTTATGCTTGTCTGTTAGAGCAGAGAAAAAAAGTGTGTAAGTGGCTTCAAACCCTAAATGCCAAGTCTGCCGACTCACTATTTGAGCAGAAGGGAGAAAGACTGACAGATGGACAGAGGGAGCAAGGGGATGAGCAGAAATCTTGCCCCTCTGTGGAGCAGTGGATTGACAGGTTTACTGAGTTTACTGCACGTGCTGCTCGTGCAGCAGCAGTCAGGCAGTGTGAAGGGAACACCATTAAAATCAGTTTGTTTATTTAGAGTGCAGCATAGGTGTGGAGGAGAGCCTGAAAACAAGTGTTTGGTACATCCATCATGACAGCTCACTGTCTTTGGAACCAAAGCCAAATCTGCTGTAGATTTTGATACTTTGAACCTGTGCAGTGGTCTGGAGATTATAACCTGCTAGTGTGCGCACGCATGTATGCAAAACAAAAAAAGTTTTGAAAGCTGGACAGTGGCCGATTGCTGTGTGTGACTCATCTGGTATATCATTCAGATGTAGCATCTCTGCAGTGTCTGAGTCACCATGCAGCAGTGACAGAGTGAGGAAGAGAGCAGGGGAGGGAGAGCAAGCCAAAGGAAGGGAGCAGATAACAAAGGAAGCTGATATGATGAAAGAAAGATCATGACATTATCTTATCCTTTTCATCTGATTCTTTTCTGCAGCCTTCACTTTGCCTCCTTTGGTCTGACAGGTCTACTTTAGTGGTGCATCTGATATTGTGTTAATCTAGAGCTCATAGGAGGTGTTGCATTTAATGGATGCTTTAACAAGGTTCTCCCCATCTGTCCCAAATAATGCTGTATACTTTAGTATTAGAGAAGGAAATTATATATTAAATAGATACATGGGGAGCTAGTTTGCTTTTCTTTAGCTGATGAAGAACTGGCTTTAAAAATATGCATGACTGAAAGTCTCCACTCATAACTCAGTAAAGAGTGCAACACATTGTAACAATAAAACTGGCCTTAACTTCAAACATCAGGGCTATGATATGAAACTCTTGGGAGATGTAGCATTAGTTCTCTATTTCGTATGAGCTACACAATTTTCCATGATCTTTCAGAAGCAAATATCAGAGGCAGGGTTTCCTGTGTGTTTTATCCTATTTGTTTATTGTCTGTCCCTTTTCTCCCACACACTCGTCCCAAGGTGTCTGCTCTCGCAGGCTCGCCTCTTAAAGGTGCCGTGCATCAATATTTTTTCACTGCAATGGCACATAGCATAAAGGGGGGGGGAAAATCCATTAGATGAATGCAAATGTGCGTTATTAGACTGTCATTAAAAATGGCTGCAGGAAGTCGATAGTGGACAGCAAAATGTGTGAGGAGCTGCTTTTTTTTTCAGTTGAGGAGCAACTGTGTGTGATTTCTGCTGTAGATGAGAAGCAATTGCCTGCAATTTTAAAGCAATTTCTATCCCTAATGGTTAAATTACAGGTTTTACAAAGGAGGCTTGGTGTTGTGCCATTCACACTGGCAATTACAGCAAGTGGTTTAACTTTGGATAATGAAAGGCCTGTTTTGAAGATTAAGATCGCTTACCGTGTTTTTGCAGGGTTGTTATCATCTAACAAATGACAGTAATAGAAAATGAATTCACCCGGGTCAGCTCTAGTAGGGAGGAGTGTGTACTGCGCCTGGTCTCTAAATGCAGAACAAAAGGGCAGATGGTGATAGTGTTGTCCTTGTTTTATCTCTTCGCTGTGACACTGTGATGTGGCTCGTCTCCATCAGGATGTGTCACGGCACTGTACCTAATGAAATCAGAGGAACTAAATGGTGACAGCTTGAAATCAATAAGGCTTTAAAGGATGTGTGTTTTATGATTTATCTTTATAACCTGATCCTGTTTTGTGAAGACCGTATCACACAGCCAAGACAGATGATTCTGATTTTAAAACACAACAATATGAAGCTAAACAAAGCTTGCACCAAGACAGACGTGCTGTCCAGTGTTTCCTGCAAACCCATTAGACATAAAAGCCCCCCCCCCCCCCCCCCCACCCCCCCACCCCCACCCTAACCC